>VDFB02340765.1:0-103583 GCA_007258455.2 Sequoia sempervirens | reverse complement strand
AAATATTCTCCTCAGACACTGCACCATCATTCGATTCTTTGTAGATAGACTCGAATTGTTCATCACAACAGCCGCAGACACCGTAAGAAGTCATGTAGAACTTCAATGTAGAAGGAGCATTGATCAACCGTTGCGCATCTCATCATCGATTTGTTTACCCCAAATAATATGTACCTTCTCATTCTTATGATCCCCGGCGTACTCATACATCCAATCGCGGAAAGGTGGATGATTCCGCAAACCTTTCACCGCCGTAAACGTGAATCATATCCTTGACGCCATTCAAGTCACTCGTGAGTCCTTTCGGCCATCTAGAAACAGACGATCTAGGCTTTTTGAGCCATTGAGTATTTATCAACTGTTTGGCTTTATTAGGATCAGCATCGAAAATCTCCTGTGCTTTTGATATAGAAATGTCAATATATTTGTCCATGTGAGGAACCTTGAAGACGATGTCAAAGAAATCGGGGTCGAGTCTTAGAATCTCGTGCCCGGAAGAGTCGATCACACTTCTGCTTTCTCGGATGTAATGAGACGCAATTTGAAGAACAAATTCAGTATTATGCGCAGCTGTGGGGAACATCGCCACCAAGTGGAGATTGCTGTGTACGATTGCCCTCATTGAATCAGGGAGAGGCTTCGTCTCTGTCAACTTTGCAAAGTCAACCAAGTCTTGATGGCCAACTTCTGTATCCTTTATTTCTTCAACTTTCGAAAGCACCATAGTCGGCGGGTAGACGCCTTGATATTTGTACTTCATCTTGCTTTTTGCTTTCGAAGAAGGAGGCTTCGTAGCAGTCATCAAAAGAAACTGGAACACTGAGCACTCTTGACTTGACGATCTCTGAGAGTAGACTGCAATCCGTCTAGCCAGAACAAACACCAATTGTTAGGAAACATGGGAAAGCGTGAAATGAGCACGAGGGTGGAAAAGCATGGAGCGGATGGCGAGGCACGCAAAACGATGCACGAATGCGGAAAATGAAGCTCAGGGAGCACACTGGTCAAAAATGAAGTTTATTTGGGAAGGTCAGGGAAAAGCCTGAAAAAAGTGTAAGGGCGCTAAAATTCAGCGCCCTTACATTCTGAGAAAAATTGCTTTTGGTGTAAGGGCGCTAAATTTTAGCGCCCTTACACTTTTTTGTGTTAGGCAATTTTTGTGTATCTTCAAAATGTCATGGCGCGGAAATTTAGCGCTTTAGCAAGTTTGGCAATTTTTGTGAAGATGTAAATGTAGTGAGGAATGGCGAAGGCGCTTGAGCTTTAGCAGAGGCCGATGCAATGTTTGTAGAATGAAAACTTTCAAAATCATCTCCATACTATCACATTCGCATTCAAAGGTGTTTATCAAGAACATTGCGTTTTTGAGACTTCCAAGTTTGCTTCAAAGCGCAAGAAGAGAGCAACAAAGATCTTTCAACAAAAACACGTTGAATAGATATAAGTCCCCAAGGGACGTCGCGTATGAAGGAGAAGAAAGACGTATGAAAGACAAGGGAAAAAACGCGAATATGTAGGGTAAGTGAATAGAAATGAAAAGGTGGAATGAGCATCAAAATGAACACGCACAGAGGAGAAAGACGCATTCAAAACAATGAATGAGGGTTCCATCGCGTATGAAGGAGAAGAGAAACGCGAATGAAGAAGGGAGGACGTGAATGGAAAGAACCAAAACGAATACAATGAAAGATGCGAATATAAGAAACCAAAACGCGTATGATAACCATGGACATATACCAATGAAAATACAAAAACAAAATGAAAGTCTTACCAGGGCAAAACGCGAAGCTTGTTGAAGAGAAGAATGGCGAATCTCCAAAAAACGTGATTTTGCAGATGAAAGGCAAACGCACAGCAAGAGGAGAGGTAAAAGAAATAAAACATAAACAACAAAAGTGGCGAATTCATTCACTTAACTTTGCAAATGAAAATTAAAAACCTAACTCAAGTCGTGCAATAAATTTAGGCACGAAAAGTGGCACGATTGACGAAAAACGCGAAAATGTGAAGAAACGTGCCAGAGGCATGAAAAAAAGTTAAGTGTCGAAAGAAAATGTAATGGCGCTAAAATTTAGCGCCCTTACATTTTTAGAAAATTCACTGCATGTAGGGGCGCTAAATTTTAGCGCCCTTACATTTCCAGACTTAGCCAAATTTTTGGATTTTCCCTGTAGGAGCGCACTTTTTCAGTGCTACTGCATCTTCCGCAATTTGCAAAGTACGAACAGTGAAACGTCGCGAAAGATCTCGTTTCGAAGGTCTTTGCGAGGCGAACAAGGGGGAATGCTCGAATTGACTATTCGAGACTTGGGAACGCATTTCGAGGTGGCTTGAAAATCACTCCGTTATGCGTACTTGAACTTCACGAATCCTAGGAAACGGACAAGTTTTGTAGGGGGGTTATCCGTGGAACGAGCGCTACTAGATTCCGTGATAACAGAATATAATATCCCTCCTACTAATTGGAGAACTTATTTAGTTCTCAGAGAAGCCTGCAACAAGTTGAAAATTCTTGTGAAATATAAAGATGAAAGTGCTTAATACAAGGAATTTCAATGGAAAAATGGTACTAATATATTGAACAGAAAATTTAAGGAAATGTATTCTATGCTCACAGAACATGTTGAACTGACAGATCACTTAAACCAAATTGGAAGGTTAACTGGAATAAAAATCAATGACAATTAGTGTTTCAAGATGCCTGGTCCAAACAGTTAGAAGCTAAACTAGCATGCTTTAGGTGGTTGCTTATCTTGCAGAAGTTGCCATTCAGAGCCAATTTTAATGACATTGATATCTGCAGTTTCTGTAGAACTCCCGAAATGATTAAACACATTTTTTTTATTGTTTTTTTGCTAAAGAGATTTGGGAAATGTTTTGTGATAACCAAGACATTTGGGACACTAATAAATAGCCACTTCTTGAGAAGATTCTCTTTCAAAATTCAAAAATGGGGAAGACTGCTGCATTATTTTGGTTATGCTTTTCTTCTATTATTCTTTGGTCCATCTAGAAGGCAAGAAATGAGGACAGATTTCAAGGGAAAAGGAGGGTGCTTACTGAGTCTTATAGAAGACTCATGTTTCACAATGTTGATATGCAGGTATACATCACTGTGGAGCTTTCCAAAGACAAATTTTGGCAATATCTTGAGAACAGGTAGGTTACCATTGATATTATGGAGGCTCGATATGGGCATATGTGGCCAGAGGGCCACCCAGGGGTTGATGTCTTTCTGAGGGCTCTTCATGCGTTCAGGCAGGACATTGCAGGTTACCAGAATAGGAAGGAAGATAACAAGTATCCGGTTGTGCAGCCATCCACTGAAGAACAGAATGCAGCTGAATCTCTATTGGCACTACGAAATGGAAGTGAAGCTCAAAGGAATCACTAGTTGACTGCTCTTTGGCAACCTCATATCCTTTTATTTTGCAATGTTTTATAAATGCTATATAGCAATAACTTATGTGCAGTTTGACATTATACTTTGATGTACTTCTGACACTCTGTTACAGGTTTATGATGGATTTTTTATCACCTGCTGATGCGAACACTATGTAAATTTTGTAATGAGCTAGGAGGGGTCACAATACTGTAAAAGTCCTATTTTGGATACTTTGTAATGGGGGGGATTTATGATATGACACTGTACAGGGGGGCTGATGGTGGAAAACGTGGACTGATCTGCTATACTTTTTGATGTGTATCTTCTGTTCATACTCTACTTAATATATAAAATAAGATAGTTTGTCTTGGTGATTCACTTATGCAGGTAGCTGAGTATGTGTAATATTTTTATTTCTACATCAGGCATACTGTGAGAAATCAGTCTAATTGTTCTTCTGAATGTAATGAATCTACAATTGCTGTGTCTGCACTATCCTATTTATCAATGGATAAAAATGACCATGCTAAATAAACGATAAAAAGGAAGAAAAATAAAATAATATGGCATAATGCAACATTATGCTTACAAGTATGTTAATTCACTCAATTCTGCAACATATGAAGGGATTTCACCAGAAATCTTGTTGTTTCTCAGGACTCTGCACAACACATAATATGTTAGAAAATGCTATGTAATAAACAATTAACTCTCCATTGAGGTGCAGGTTATTTTACTTACAGCTGAGTTAATTTCTTCAATCCTTGTAAGAATTTCAATGACATGTCACCTGAAGTTAAGTCACTTATTCTCCTGCTAGAATAAAAATGCACAAGATGGCTCAAAATATGGAGATATTGAGCCCACTTAATGATTTTATTTACTTCCTTATATTTGAATATCAATTAAACAAAGACAGGATGAGCATAAACACAAAAAATTGCAATGAACCAATACATACAGAGTTGTCAAAGAGGTTAAGTTGGAGAAGCTTGAAGGAATTGGACCTTTGAGTGCAGTTCCCCGAATCTTCCTGCATAACTAATTGGTCAACATATATATCTAGATCTATAGAACAGAAACAGATTGGAAACAGATTGGACCTCAAAATAGTAGTCAAGAGCAGAGAAAATTTAAACACCAATGATATAACCTGATAAAAATATTTACAAATGGAGGTGAGAACAGATTCTTTTATGTCCTCTTGGAGGAATCCTTCATTTCAGAATGCAGTCCTCAGTATAATTTAAGAATCTAATTTTCTAATTCAGTTATATTGCTGCCTTAGTGATAGGATATCAATCTATAATCGGGTTCTTCCATTAACTTAATGTTCTAAATTATATGCACTAGAAATTTTAGTTTGGTTGTCACAAGATGCAGACATAATGTTAGGTGTACCAACAAATCACCATTTTGAGTTGTTAATAAATCTGTAACAATATTTTTCTAATCAACATCAGAAGTAGATATATTTAAAGTCCCTTTAGCATTCACAAACCACCACCAAGAAACGTTGTCTTCAAACAGTTATAGGGTATGCTTGCACAAGGTATGTTTGAACTACATAAGTTATATTAAGAATAATATATGTTCAGGTTGTGGCATATGCACAAGTAAATTCAAAAAAATAGTATTTTAAGTTTTTTGGCACCCTCTGCCAATTTTCCATTCCAGGAATTGCTTAATTGGATTGTGCAGCAAAGAACAAGATTAACAGTTACTGCAGAAAAATAGAACTCTACTGTCTATAAACAAATGCTGAAGAAGTTGTCACATCAAGGAACTAGTGTCCACAGTCACACACAAACAGATGCATATATACACCCTTCTCATTCTTTTTATGTATGTCATTTTATATATGTATCTTACAATAGCAATTTTCTCTTGCAACATCAGGGTATGACTACTATCCTATTGGAACAGAAGTTACAAGGTCAATGTGCTGTGATATGGTGATTAAAACCAGACTACCGTGAAAACACACATATGCGCATACAAATATTAAATGAAGGTATATGCAATTAGTGTACACTAAACTCACACATTAGACTGATTTCCAAATGATGTACATTTACTCAAAACCATAAATTCTAAATTATGCAGAAAAAGTATCTTACAATTCAATTAGATCAGTCCAGCTTCCAATGAAATCAGGTATTGCACCTGTAAATAGATTATCAGATGCCCATCTGCAAGACCGAACAAATATAAGGATGTCCACCCTCTGAACAATATGATGAAGTCTGCAAATCTAACATAAAGAACACAGGCTGTGAATTGTAGCAGAATCTTACACTTTTTTCAATTTCTGTAGATTTCTGAAAGTGGTTGGAATCTCTCCACTTACTCCGGCACTTTCAATATATCTGTCCAGTCAACAAGAATAATGATTATTCTTCTAATTGAACAACATCTACCACATTATCAAGAAATTCCTGCTAGAATATGGTAGACAAAATGGAGGAGTTAATGATAAAAGTTATTTTTCCTTACAAGGTTGTATGAGTGTGGAAATCTTGTCATCAATTGAGACCTTGACCACACATTTATACAGGAAGAGACCTGACAGTTATATTGAAATGACTACATCTCTTAAAATAATTTCATCATCTAATAATCTATATTAACATTAGTTTAGTTATGTCTACAATCAAGTTATGCTATACCTCTCTTACAAGTCATGACTTCCTATGATGGCATAAGCCTTCAGTATGCATACATAGGAAAACTGAGGGTTTTCCTGAATAACTATCCACTGTATCTCAATAGTCAAAAATAAATTTCCTGAATATGTGTGCGCTATACCTCAATAATCAAAAATAAATGTGTTCTACTAAAAAATTTGGCATTCCACCTTGTTTCCCACCTTCCACTTGGACATGAATATTGATAATTATTTGTGTTTCAAAAATACATGTGGACCAAATGAAAAATTTCCCTTGCTTATCATGTAATGTCCCTTTGCAAGCATGATCAATTGGTAGACTTTTAGTCTATTTAGTTCTTGCAGGCTAATTCGGATGTGGTAAGGGAATAATTAATTAATTCAATTAAGCTATCTGAAATCACTCATTTTATGGGCAGCTTATATTTAATTAATTATTTTATTAAAGTTTGATAATTTATTAAAAAGGTAACTTTTGGGGGGGGCCAAATGTTAAGTTAAATTAAAAAGAAATATTAATAGTCATTTTGAGAGGGAAATGAAATATAATATTACAAATATTGAAAGGGGGTATAAAAAGAAGAGTTTGAGAACTAAATTTTATTCTTGGCATTTTATTCTACAACCCGAACTTTGGAGATTGAGCAACTATTCATCTTTTTGCCTTAGGCCAAAAACCCTATGACAAAGATTGGTTTGAAGGACATAAACCCTCCTAGCCAATTTGAGAGTGGATTCATCCAAGATTCACAAGTTTGTTGAATGATTGGAAATTGTGGAGATTTTTGCTAAAGTATTGAAATATCATTTCCAAATTTGTGGTCATTTTTCGATTTGCTTCTTTGATTTCTGGTAGAGTTGTAGGTTGAAGATTGAAGATTTATCATGTTAAATCATTTTCTTACAAACATTATTGAGAATATTGGCAAAGGATTTGTATGCTATTTCCATTATCTACCCAAGGTTTGATTCATGTTGGCTTCCCAGCTTTCAAATAGAATATATAAATATTAATTTGTTGGCCATACATGAAATGCAGGCTATATAGGTTAGAAGGGGGCATGACACACAATAGGGAGGACTCGTAGCATCTTTAAGTTTTTTTTCTAGACCCCAAGATACCACCGCACCATATTAATTGGAATATTATTGTGAGTCGTGGCAATCTTCTCAGAATCAGTCAAGCTACGCGATGAATCATCTAGCTCATTCATCGAATCAATCTGGAAGCCAGAGATTGAGGTCAAAGTAGGGGGTCAAAATTATGAAAAAGTTGAAAAACACAAAAAATGTCTAAGTTTGAAGCAAATGGGGGGCGCCCAACTTTCAATGCCTTAGTGAAAATTTTCAAAATTTTCAAAAGATTCAAAATGGGAAGAGGAAGAGGATGTCCAAGTTCATTGAACAGGCCAATTTTAGGGTTTTTGAAGATTAAAGCAAAAGAAAGCAGACCTATTTCAAACCCTAAGTCTATTTAATACACCTCTTCAATGCAATTTTCATCATTATTGCAGGGAGCATTCCAAGGAGAAAGTTGAAGTAGCAAGTTTGGAGAAATTTTTCATGATTCAAGAACTCAAGTTTGTTGATTCTTCATCAAATTTTTCAGACCAACAACATAAGGCCTTGCTTTTTCTTGTTTTTTCTTCCAGAAGATCAAATTTTTGAAGAAGGCCAAGATTTTCAATTTTCAGCCATCTGGGTCTTATCATCTCATTCTTTTGAAGAAATTTTCAAGAAATTCATCAAGTTGCAGCAGCTGTTTTTTATTTGCATGTCAGTGAAATCCTCAGCATATTCGAATTTTGATCATCTGGGTCCTCTCAAATAAGTCTTCAGAAGAAAACCCATAGCACAGCTTTTTCAAGAAAATTTCAAATTTTAGGGTTGTTTGCTTTTCCGATCAACCCTCAATGTTTCTCAAATCTAATCAACTGGGTCCATTTCTAATTGCATTCTGAACAAAACCCAGGTGCCAATTTTTTTGTGAAAAATTTGAAGAAATTAGGGTTTGCTGCTTTTTTAGCCTAAATTCAAAATTTTCAAAAACGGACGATCTGGGTTGTCTTGTAACGAAATTCTAAGCAAAACCCATATCTCAAAAAAAAATTGAAAAAATCATCTGTTGGAGGAAGAAAATCAGCATTCTAAAAATAGTAAGTTGTTCAAAACTTGTTTGAACCTAGGCGAGTTTACAATCATTCTTCAAGGTTTTCGAAATGGATTGCACTCCCAATGATTTCAAGACCAAATCAGCTCTCTACCATGATTTCATCAAAACAGCTGAGACGGACTTGCATCACATCAAGCCGGTGTTTGATCTACATGCTTTGGAGAGCGCAGGCAACACTTCAATCAGAAACCTGGGACACTCTAGACTCCTCGCAGCAGGGTCTATTCCTATATCAGTTCAAAGCCTCGAGTTTGTAATCGCTTGCATCAAGCATTACAACCTGGCTACAAGGGAGATTCAATCAGTTGATGGCAGATTGATTTGCAGTTTGAAGCCTGACATGATCGAAAAATGTTTCTCCATTCCCCCTTGGCCTGAAAGTGTCACTATCTCAAAGGGCGAATGTGAGAGGATGTGGGAAATGCACAAGGACAAATATAGCAAGAAGATTGCTCAAAGGTGGATGAAGGAGAAGCATAAGACTTTGCCTAAGAACATCGGGGGAGGTGAGTTCAAAGATGAGATTGCTATCATAATCACCTTGCTCAACAGGGTAACTGGATTAGAAGATGCTACCAAGTTTCAGCCTTGGATGTTCTACGCCATACCCCAAATCATGAAGAAGACTGAGTTTTACGATTGGCCCACCTTGATCAGTGATAGCCTCCATCAGTTGATAACAAAGTATTTCCAAATTCATGAGTTCCGTATGGTTTCTTACCTAGTCTACCTAGTGGCCTACCAAGGTCAATTCAGAGGGTTGAACACCGAGGGATCATTGAGTGTACAACATATCTACAACTATTACCCTCAGTTGGAATTCACGAAGTCACTGCATCACTACAAGAGGGTGAATGAGGCTTTCCTGATGTACACAGTGCGGGACCTGGACAATGAATTGCACGTTCGTATCTCTTCAACTGCCAGGGCAGCGATGGCGGAATGGGCAGATTGGTTCATACAATTTCCTGCTTTCACCTATCTCAGAGTCTATGGCTATTCCGGTGCCCCACTCATGCAACCAAGGTACCCATCAGACGAAGTTGTCTTCATGGAGTTCTGAATGCAGGCACATGATGTCCACGCGTTCTTGAGGAATAGAAAGAAACCCACCCTCAATTTTCCATTGGGACTGGGAATCTATACATGCAGGACAGCAGCAAATGCTAAAACCATGGGAGATGAGTTAGACAAATTTGGTCTCAAGCCTTACAGCGAGAGACGATCGTATATGTTGCTCGTCTTGAGAGAAACTATGCTCACATATCTATCCTTGAAGATTTTTGGGCCAATTGTATAGATAAGTTCGAGGTGCGGAGGCGCAGTTACAGTAGGCTCACTCTTCCCCAGATGAAAGACTGCCTATCAGAAGATATCGAAGGATTGTCAGATGATGATGAGGATGTGCTTCTCCCAATGTATGCTCAGAAGCAAATTGAAGATCAGCCCCTTCCTCAAGTCAATTGGGCCAACAAATAATCCCTCTCAGTCGAAGAAGGACAAGGCAAGTTCTCGAGTATAGCAAGGTCTTCCTAGTTCTCAAAAGGAAGAAGTCCATACTAGCAGCAGAGCCACCAAGGGTACAGTCATCACTTCCCTCCTCTTCCAGAGCACAATCAAAAGGGAAAGGCACAAGTCAGTCTCAAGATGGTGTGAAGGGCAGCAGGTCGACCAAAAATGTAAGGAGGCTAGACTTCTCAAGTATAGTCATACAGGAGCCATCAACAATTGAAGCAGAAGCTCCTCCAAACGAGCCTATACCTCAGAAGGAGATAGAAGAAGCGCCCGTAGCACACGATTCTATACCACTGACAGGGTCTTTACCAATCCATATTGACCTAGATATTGAAGATGATGAGAATGCAATTGTACCTCCTAAGGAAGTTAGTAAAGACGCTACCATGTCTTGGCTTGAGAGCTCCTTGGGAAGGGTGAGAAGAAGACCTTCATATCAGGTGAATTTTGATGACCTTGATAGCATCTATCAGGAACCTCCTAAGAAGAAAGCAAAGAAGCAAGTTCACTTTGATAGGAATCCTGATGGTGAGATAGTCATGGAGATTGCATTACCCCCAAAGGACAAGAATAGAGATGAAGTTGATATGGACGACTTCGTGATGGTTAAGGCTAACCTTAGTAAAAACACCAAACATGTAGATGTCAGTCTATTCAGAGTTGTGTTTGAAAGCCTTCAGGAAAGAGTACTCAAGGATGGGGAAGACAAAGCAGCCCTCCAGGCTGAAATACAGCAGCTCAGGCTTTATATTTCTAACCTCGTCCATGGCTCATCGCAGGCGACCCAGTTGCTGCCCCAGGTTTTAGAGACACCAGCTGATCATCATCAGTTGAGATAGCTGGTTATTTGTGGGAAGGAAACTCAAGAGTGGATCGAGAGTTTCATTGTCAAAGGAAAAGAGATCTTGGCACGGATGTTTCAGTTGAGAGAAAATGCTCATGAGATACGTCAAGGTATCCAAGGATTTGAACAATCAATGGCTGAAGTAAAACCAAGGCATGAAATCATCATTGCTTATTTGGATAGATGGTTCAGCGGCTTCAAAATAACACAAGAGGCAGATCCTTGCTTGGAGAGAGCGTCATGTCTTCAAGGTTAAAACCTACAAGAGGATATCTGAGGAGTTTATTGCCTACAGACAAAGGGTGATCAAAGCTCTCCTTTTCATCCAAGAGTTTGTCATTAAGATTCCTTCTCGGTTCAGTCTTGAAGGTGGTTCTTACGTCAGACTCGATGAAGTACAAACTCAATTTCAGAGTGTTGTTCGCAGCTGTGATAGCAGCAATATAGTTGGCGGTAGAATGAATCACCTTGTCATGATGTCATCAAAATTTGAAAAAGCGGCCAATGAGGTCGAAGATTTCCTGAGATCAATTGCAAATGGAGAAGATATCTTGGAAAAACGAAACTTTTCTATTGATGGGATAGATGCACCTAACCGGGACATAGTTTCCTACTTTTTAGCAGATGTCATTGAGATTTAAAGCAAGCTTTCATCTAGAAGCTTTCTTCCCGCTTTCTTTCTATTCTTGGAGCAATTCTTATCCATTCTTCGAAGAGGAGAGAGAAGATAAATTGTAATAGTTGGCATTTCCTGCTTTTCCTGCTTTCTTAGGTGTTAGATGTTATCTTCTTTCTAGATTTAGAAATAAAGCTTGCTTGTTGAGAAAGCCCTAGATTGTAAAAGCAAGGAGATTTTAGGGTTCCCTACTCCTTTGCTTACCTATAAATAAGAGCCTTTGCTCATTAGTTTTCTTTAACCATGCTAGTGATAACAAAATGTTGAGCCTAAGTGCAACACTGAGCCTAAGTGCCTTCTATTTGTTATTCAGTGTCGTTCAATTGTTTTATGATAGTGAATTGTTGAGTCTCTTTTAGCCAACAAGTAGTTATTGTAATTGTTGTTCCTATTGTGTAAGAACAAGTTTTGCAAGCCTCTTTAGCTGCAAGCTCTTGTTCCAGGCATGTGTTTAGTAGATTTTGTTCCAAAAGTTTGAGAAATAAAATCATGAGCCTCCTTTGCCTTGGTATAATGTCTCAGATTTCCGTTATATGTGTTATGCTTTTGTGATCTTAATTTCAGCTTGCATTGAAGTGTGTAGATGTATGTTGAGAAAGAGTTCTCTTAAGCCTTCGTCAAAGAATCAACCTTGTTCATTTCTAATTCTCTTGCTCTGTGTATTATTCGAGATATTAGAAATGTAATTAGCTTAAGTTAGTCGTAGTTGGAATTTTTAAATCAGAAAATCTCAGTTGCGGCGTTTGTGTTTTATAAACCTTGTGCTCTAGCTGATCAAAAAGATAGGCAACTTAGTTTTTAGTTTACTTTCTTTCAACACCATCAGCAGGAGGGAGCTTCCCCTCCTAATTTGAAGAGCAGTTTATCTGTGCATAGCTGTCCGTTTCAAATTCACATTCCAGAGCTGCGAATTTAAACGCCAACACTTCCTTACCTTTATCTCTTGTAACTTGATTAGAGTTCGCCTCCATGTTGTGTGCTTGGCTTCTTTTTTTTGTCCTCATCTGTGTCTCGGTTCCCAAAATTCCTCACACTTGTGACATAAGTTTTCCCTTGTAAAGTATTTTTGACCACATTGGTGCCTCATGCATCCATCTTCAAGGCTGTTTAGAACACTCTGGATCTGTTGTTAAAGTGTATATATATCCACAACTATTCTATATTCCCCTGGACAGGTTTTGATCTTCTTTATATCATTTGAGGACGCATGATGTGAGAAGTTGTCTCTCACAATTATGTCTCTTCAACTTAACTTATTTGTTTGCTTGATCAAATTGATTGTGCTTCCTTAACTGGTCGTTAATTAATTAATTGCACCTTGATTGAATAAATGCTGCCATGGCATAATTAAATTTGATTTCTTTGGTGAGTTTGCATTAATCGCTCTTTCACAGGATGGCAAGATTATGCTTTGATGCCACTGTAATGTCCCCTTTGGGATATACCTTAGATTTGTTTTAATCTTCTAAAATGAAGTATTCATATGGCCTCAAATAAATGGTTTCAATAGTAATCCTAAATGATATCCTTCAAGGCTGTCGTAACCTGATTATTAGCTTTTATATTTCTTGACAATAATAAGTGATAAATTGATAGAGAGGAGTAACCTTCAATATTAACTCTGGTAGTTATATATGTAATTCTGAAAATTATGGTGATATTAAGAGTGCAAAATACACACTACGAGTCGGGGAAGTTTCCGATTTATCTCTCTGTTCTTATGCACATATATAAATGGGATGAGTGGATACCTATTTAGTTCATTTTTCTTGATATAGCCTCCCTAACCCTGCAATTCAATGGTGGTTGAATACCGAAACATTCCTCAAACGAATTACAGTCAACTAGAGGATCAACAGTTCTCTATTGCGCCTTGATCTCTTTAGGGACTGTATTAACTTCCCTCAATCTGAATGATGCCTCTTTGCTTGACCATGTTTAATCTTTAATATCTCTAAATTGGCAACTAACGCGCCCCTCCATCCTAAGTTTTTGAAGAGGCATGTCCTTTCCAAATTTTCCTTTGGAATATTCAATGGCTATGGATACTATAGCTGGCGAACTCCCTAAGACTTCTAATCAAGGTGGCAATAGTCAAATAGCCCGATACATTCTATGGTAGGCAATTAAGAATGACAACAATAATAATTAAGGACGGTCCGATAATGGTTCTAGCTGCTCCTCATAAAGGAAACAATGACCAAGCTTATATGTTGGCCACTATTATAAGGGATACAGTGTTGGAGAAGGGTCGAAGGGATTGTTAATAGCAACCGCTGCCCTCAATTTGTCTAAATATTCATAGTCACCTTGTTGTGACTTACCTCATAACTTGAGTGAATCGCCCGACTTCCAAGGGAAGCCATTAGTTAAAGAAGGCACCTCTGCTTTGGTGATGTGGAGGAATTGGCTTCATTGATGACCTCTAACCAAGAAGGGAAAGGAAACAATAATTGTGACTATCATGTGTATTGGCACTATGCGGCTTGCCCGAAAAGGTTTGTAGTGGATATTATATTTTGTATTAAAATATTATGGTGTATTTGTCATAACCATGATTGTCATAATATTATCATATATTATATGTTTCTAGTATTATATAAATTGATTTTATTGTATTGGCACTATGCGGCTTGCCCGAAAAGGTCTGTAGTGGATATTATATTTTGTATTAAGATATTATGGTGTATTTGTCATAACCATGATTGTCATAATATTATCATATATTATATATTTCTAGTATTATATAAATTGATTTTATTGTTTCATCTTAATTTTATATATTTTAGTATTTGTCATATCATAGTGATTATAATATTTAAATTGTTGATATCTATACTTTAATATTTACAATATAATAATTATAATTATAATATTGTCTTTGACAATCATAATTATATCAAATGGTTAATATTCTTAATATGTATTTCATTATCATAGTGTCACAATTTCGGGGGCATGACAGCACTGACAATCTGTTGTGCTTCTTGGAGTGTATGTTCTAAAACATACTCCAATTGTGCTCACAACCTAAGGCACTGCACAATTGGCTCAACACTTGAACCGCAATCCTTTGAAGATTTGGTACTTTAGCACCAAATCTCTCCCACAATGCATTTGAGATAAGAAAATGAAAAAAATCAATCTCATTGTCCAACTTTAAGTTTCAATATTTAATAGTAATATAAAAAAAGGAAAAGTGTTAATCTTTAAACTATTATTATGCCCTTAATAAACTTTTACCTGGCTGCAATGTCGATCGAGTAGGCTTGCATATGTCTCTTGCAAAGAGATCTTGTGTAAGTCTGAAAATCTCAATCTCGGCAACAATTTGTGGTCCAATACGAGAATCAAACATCCACTCGATGACTGTGTAGAGCCCACTCAAAACCTTCTCATCCGCCTTGAATTTAGAGCGAAATTGGAATCTAAGATTGAGAAAATATGCTACTGCATGTAGGGGCTTGTTAAGCTAGAGGTACCATCTTCTATCAATGATCTCCCAAATGGGGCGATATTTATCATCAACTCCCCCATAAATGGATCTAATGGCCTCTTTTTCCCTATCCATGCCCTCATATATGTAGCACATTGCAAGCTTCTCCCCATCAGCAACTCATAATAGAACCACTAAAGGATCTATGAATTGCAATTATTATGAAACATTGACACAAGTAAGAGTCAACAAAAATAAGCAAATAAAATAAAAAATAAGAATGAAAATATAATATAGAATTACTAAACTAATTATTAATTACATTTACCTTGAAGATCTTTGCAATAGGTACCCAAAAGCCTTGCTCATCAAAAATCCAACTTGACACTTCATCCCCTACATTTTTCTTAGCACATGTTGAGGAAGTTCACTCCTCACTAACAAACATTTGCCTCAAATCTCCCTTTGACCACAACAAGGATTGTAGAGTGATGAAATTGGTAGCAAAGAAGGTTATCCCAAGGCGAGCCAACTCCTTCTGCCCCATGTCTCACCTCATAAGGTTGACGACACACATGTGATTATATATGAACTTACAAATATTCTTTGTGGTCTTCACACATGCTTTGATCCAGGCAATATTGCCAAGATCCTCCACTATGAGGTCAAGGCAATGAGTGGCACAAGGTGTCCAAAACAATGATGGGTGCCTATCCATCAATAGTCTACCTTCAGCAACATAATTTGCTGCATTATCTGTGACTATTTGCACCACATTCTCCTCCCCTACCTCAACCAAGACACCCTCCAAAGCCTCACAAAATAATTCAACATTTTTGGTGTTGCCAAATGCATCAATAGATTTGATGAACACAATACCACCTAAAAAAGAAACAAAATAAATGATTCAATAAAACATAAATTAAAAATCTTGATTGTTAATCACTAAATCAATGTATTTTAGGAAGTAAAATATTTACCTGAGGAAGAAAATAGAAAATTGAGCAATGTCATGTTTCTTCTATCGGTCCAACCATTGGTAATGATGGTGCAACCCTTCTTCCTCCAAATGTCTCACTGCTCCTCTATTGTGGCTTTCACATCAGCCACTTTTTGGGACAAAATGGGGCCCTTTATCTTCTCATCATTAGGGGCTTTGAACCCCACCCCACAAACAGTAATTGCATCAACAATATTTTTCCAATAGGGAGACCTAACACAAATTAGTTAAATAAAAAAAGTATTGAAAAATGTATAATTTTGATTTGAATTCAACATAGCTCTAAAAATAAAAAATCAAGAGACAAAGAATGTCATGTCCCCACGGTTGTAACACATTGAAACACATTAAAATGCAAATAAATAAATAAATAACAAAATAACAATATATAGATTAACAATTTTATTATGATTATAATTGTTGTCAAACAGATTGCACCTGAAATGCTTGAATGATTAAATTCAGCAATCTATTGAAACATTGGATTACTTTCAAGTTATGGGTATCCTATTTGAAAGTAAACCTCCGGGTTCTAGGCCGGCTTCCTATTAAATTTTCAGGTTAATTACTGGGTAACTTGTAATGGAAAAGGGTAAAAAGCTAAGTTGCCGAATCGGGTACGGGCACGGGTACGGATACGTGGGTACGGTACGTGGGTACGGCAAAATTTTTGGGGGGGTTGGGTACGGAATCGGGTACGTCTGTACAAAATATAATAAAATATTCAAATATATATATAATATTTTATTAAAATTAATAATATTATAAAAACTAATATATGTACAATTAATATTTTACTAAAATTAATAATATTATAAAACAATGAAACATAAAAGAAAAATTTAAATTATAATAACTAATAAATAATTAATAAGTATTATTTTAGAAATTAATAAAACAATGCAATATATAAATTAATAAGAACATATTAATCATAAATATATAATTTCTAAATTTTTAATACATTAATATAAATTAATTAATAATTTAATAATAATAAAAAATCTTAAACAATTTTAAATTTATTATTTAATATATTTATGATTAATTTATTTATAAAATTATATATTAAAATTTAACATATATTATATAACTATATTATCAATATATATTATTATTATTCAATCTAGATATTAATATAGAATCTATAATATTATACGATTTATATACTATTAGTAAGGCAACAACGCCAGGGGTGTCGATGCCCATGGCCTGAAATCGAGAAAGAACAGAGGAAATGGAAGCGTTGTGGTCGGGCAGGTACGATTCGAGTACATTTAGTCAACTCTTACGTCCGTCCCTCGAACCGGTCTTGATGGGAATGAAGGGCCTGCCCAATGAAATGATCCGTTCTGTCGCCGGCGGCACCAGAATGTTTGCGCACGACACCACGCCGGACAACTCCCTCTCCGCTGCCTCTTCAATGGAGTCCAAGTACCTGGAGTTGCGCAGGTTTGAATGTGGTGAATCGGTCCGAATATGCTGCGTCGAGCTCCAAAACGCCCGGAATCGCCTGGAATCGCCCGGAATCGAAACGCTGTTCACAGAATCGTTTCAGGGGCAAAAATTTCGATTCTGGTTCGTACCCACAGCGATTCGAACCCGATTCCGACTCGGGTACGTTTCTGGGACGGAAACGACATGCAAAACCCCACGATTCGGCTACATAGGTAAAAAGGCTTGAAATAAATGCACTGAAAACTATAAACTGTGGGTGATTCACCTAATTGATAAAAACATGCAACTCTGACTCACAATAATTCTCAAAAAATCTATCCACACGAATCAATTTAATAGTTTGATCACAAAAATGATTTTGAGGAAGGCTTGAATAAACTTCTTTGAAGGAGAACTAAGTTCTCACAGCATGAAAAGAAAGGATTATTTCAATACACAACGTAAGACCTGTGACTTTCACTATTTTTTAATGCATGCAAGTATAAATGAGACAATGATTTTAAAGGTTCTGATATTAAAACACAGTAAAATCTCATCCAGTCATTCATAAAAACAACACAGTGATAAGGTAGATACTTGAATTCACTGGAATTAAAGAAATCTTTTGCAAAAAATGACATAAATTGAACCTATAAACCTACTGCTATATATTAATCTGAAACTGAAAGCTGAGTTACAAAATATTTCTCTTTGCAGAATGCAAAGTCTGAAAAATAAGAACTAGAGGAAAAAGACTAACATTTTCCAATATATACAAAAATGGGCATGCATAAAGCATCCAAGAGGTGGAACTCCATGTGAACTAAAAGTGAGAACAGCATCTCCAATGTGAAATCTGAGCAAAAGAGAAAATCCTAATAAAAATAGCCCAAACTCATGCAAAAATGAGTGAACTCAGGTCCCGACTAACTATCAACTCATAACTGATCCATGGAGCACTCAAACTGAACTCGAATTTCCCCAAAAAGTGGGTCTAAGCATACGAAAGCCACCTTGTTTTTATCAATCCGCCAAAGATAACTAGAACTCGATCCCTGTATGATGATCTTCAATTGATAATCTTTGATCTCTCAATTAGCTTTCACTTGCATTCTTGCATGAACTTGAAGAGGTACTCATTTGATTAAATATTAAAAATAACCGTTTAATGATTACTTTAATATTTAATATTTGATAGTCACACCTTTTACATTATATGTTAAATATTAAGGTAATAAACATTACCTTTAATATTTAACTTACATTTACAATTTTTCCTCTAACTCCATGCAATATGCATTAAGTGGAGTTGAACTCTATATATGCAAAAACAAAAGACTTAATAAGTCATGGGCCTTTCACATTATTAGGTTTATTGACTTTAAGTCAATACCATGGGCGAAATCATGCAATGATTTTATTTTTAAAAAAATTCAAAAAATAGACCAAAAATCCCATAACTAATCAGATTTAGGGTGAGCAAAAATCAAACCCTAATCATTTCCACTCCATTCTTCATTTCTCACTTGTATTTTCTGGAGACTTCTTCTGCTGCTGCGCCGCCATGAGCTAGGGTCTGAATTTGAGCTCGACCATGCAAATCTGTCGTTTCTAGGGTGATTCCATAGAGATTTCTACAGAAAAATGCATGGGTAAGTATTCTCCAAGCATTGACCTCCATTTTTGAAGCATTATATTGTATTCTTAGGCCACAGCTTTAACCATTCTGATGTATGTTTGCTTTTGATGATCTTTTTGAGAGATTCTAAGAGATTAAGGCCGCTATGATACTTCTTGCAATTCAAGCTTTTGGTAGAATTCTCAATGGTTTTCTGAAAGCATTTTCCTGTGAATAATTTATATTACTCAAGCCTCCCTCTATGAGATTCTTATGCAGCGTCCATGAGAGATCTTTGTTTGTTGTTTGCAGGCCACAAGTTTTGAGCCATATAGACATTCTTTCTTGTTGTATGAGCTCGAGTAGGGCTCCTTCCCTGGCACGGCATGACTTTCCTTCAAACCCATGGCTTCTATGCTCTATTTCTTACTTGTTTATTTCCATAAATTAGAAAATAATGAAAACTAAATCTATTCATTGCATTCTGGCATATCGTTTTCACCATTTAAAGGGTCTTTTGTACTCTTACCAGCCACAGCGTTCATAGCATTCTGGGTATCTTTTATCTTTGTATTTTCCTCCCTTTTTCTATTGAAACCCCACAATAATTGTAGTTGGATATTTACTTTGTGAGCTTGAGGGTTTTCAAATTGCATTTCTTTTCATGCAAGAGAAGAATTTCTCTGTTGTTCTTCCAAAGAAAGATTTGGAAAGCTTGTTATTTTTTCTTTGTAATAACTATTTGAAAAACTCTTATCATTCTTTGATTACTTTCAACTCTCACTACGAAGTCTGTAAATGATTTTTATCTACGCACAGATTTGTGCCTATTGTATGGAGGGCTTTTATAAAGTGGAATTTCCAGGATCGTATGACTGTGGCTTTGTTGATCTCATCATTTCCTTTGTACAGAACATTGCGACCTTCACTATTTGTGGGTGCCCATGATTTTGTTGTACATTATTCTTTTTCATGTTCTGGTGTGCATGCCATTTTCAACTTTACTTTTTTGAAGATGGTTGGAGGCTTTGCTTTCCTCCATTTGGGTTTTTCTCTATTTCTGAGAATGGAATATAGTGTTCTTTTTTCTTGCTCTGAGTGATCTCAAAAGTAGACAATATCAATATCTTTATATTTGCATCCAGCTTCATTAAATTCCATGATTCTATCTTATATCAAAAATAACAATGATACATGCATGCAAACATGGCTTCCTTGAACATGTGATTGCCTCTAAATATCTTTATGTAACAATAATCTTATTACAGTCATGTGGACTGTCCTTCTTGATGTCACTGTTCCTTCATGCTAAAGTCTATGATAATCCTTTCCTTGCACATGTACATTGTACAAGGCTGTCCCTTGATTTTATCTGCATTAAAAACATGGCTGTAGCTGCATTTTTGAATGATGCTTACTACTATTCTTTAAATTCAAACTCACAATGAATTGGCATTGTAAAGTTTATGCAGCATTATCCTCTTGTTGAATTTCTACTCATTCTGATAGCATTTTCTGTTGTATGCTTCTTGTTTGTGGGATAGAATGTTATTATATTATCCTCTCATTGACTGTGTAGCAGCATTATACATTCACATTGATAGGAGACTCCTTCTCTTTCTCACTGGTTTCTGAGTCCTTAAGATGCACCATGACACACAACGTGCCTTGCTTTTGCAAACTTAACTCTGAAACGTTTTTCTGTAGCTCCAAAAGCTGCTCTATTTGATGTTGTTTTAATGATTTTCAAAATCCTTACATTGTATCAACTATCAAGTTTGATCTGCTTCTCAATGTTTATGAGCTGGGCTCAACCCTTGTGGGAGCCACATTTCACACCACTCATAAGCATATATGTTGATTGAAATGATGATTATACCTATACCTGTACACTTAAAAAAACATGTTAGCAAAATAAATGAAGCTGAAAGCTTCCATTGAATTTCGTTTTCTTTTGAACAGTGAAATCATCTGATGGATGCCTAATCGAATGTATGTTATATTTTGTTGGTAATGTAGGCATAGGATAGAATATGATTTGTCATTGCTTAGAGGCCATCTCTAATACCACATTTCATCATTCTTGCAGATGCTTTTGGAGCCTAGAGTTGGATCAATTCGAAAGCAGAACACAACTGAAGATTTTAACGTAGAGACGATTCGTCATTCCAGGCAATGACGAATCACTTTCTATCACATGCTTATGTTATTTTCAGTTGTATAGTTTACATTCTTTTCTTGTATCTATCATTTGATTAG
This sequence comes from Sequoia sempervirens, assembly GCA_007258455.2. Taxonomy (NCBI): domain Eukaryota; kingdom Viridiplantae; phylum Streptophyta; class Pinopsida; order Cupressales; family Cupressaceae; genus Sequoia; species Sequoia sempervirens. The sequence goes on along the minus strand of VDFB02340765.1, from coordinate 82,572 downwards.
ATAAATCAAATTAAGCTACTCCCACAGCATGTGTGGGACCTCAATTTTTACAATTTGAATAAAATAGCATTTGTTATGCAAATGTCTAAATTTTTGTTACAAGTACTTGCATAATAAAACTGAAAACCAAATGTAATCAGATTTTTCATGATGATGAATATTTTAGCAGCAAAATTTGAAATTCTATGTACCTCTCAATGATGAATTCAATTCAGCTCTACCTGCTTGAGCTCGTAGTGAAAAATAGGTAACAATAATCATCAAGATAATATTATAATTATAAATATAAATATTGGTAATATAAAATGAATATTGAATATCATTGTAATTACAATCATTATAATATGTAAATACAAAAGAGATAAAAAAGAAAGAAAACCAATATAAAAATAATAATAATAAATATATTTAAAGAAAAACCTTTAATATAAAAATATATATATATATATATATGCAGTCAGTAGCAACAAGACCCATTGCATATAGATAGAAACATAAGTAGCGCATATATCATTATTTGGGCAGGCAGCGATACTGACTATATTTTAACTAACAAAGCAATGATCCCTCAAAAGGTAGCGATCAGGGGATGTTAGTAAAAAGGTATGACTCTCCAAAGGATCGCACCCCTTTTCCAAAGTAGGAGAAGATATAAGATTGGGTCACTTATATAAGGCAGCGAATTAAAAAAAAAGCATCATCGATAGAAGTAAAGGAAACAAAACAAGACAAAGAAAATAAATAAAATCAACAATATACAAGCAGATCGTAGGAAAGAGAAGCAGAGTATGATAACCAGCAAAAACAATAAACTCAGTCTGAATAATTATCTGAAATCATGGATTGAGGAAAGTGACCATAAGGGACTTAGGAAAGAAGCATAAGAAATCGACTAAGGGACTAGGGAAAGCAAAGGCCCAACCTGTATAGTAAGTTGATGGAATAATTAAAGGATCTAATAAATGATTGAATAGGATTAAGGATTTCATTCATATCCTATGCTAACATAATCATACTCCATTTGATATTGCTGATATGATTACTGCCAGTCTGAATTTGGTATTGCCGATATGATTATTGTCAGTCTGAAATTGATATTCTAATATGGTTATTTAGTCTGAATTTGATTAAATGATTGTGTGTGTATTTACCCCCCATGATAGAGGGATGGAGACTACAAGAGGGAGCAGCAGTGGGGCACTCTCCTAGGTACACCACCTCTATAATGGAGGACCAAGTGTCCTATAATGGAGAACCTATGTGTTCTATAATGGAGGACCATGTGTCCTATAATGGAGAACCTATGTGTTCTATAATGGAGGACCAAGTGTCCAATAATGGAGGACCTAGAGTCCTATAATGGAGGACCAATGTGTCCTATAATGGGGGACCAAGTAGTCCCAAGGAGGCCAAAAGGGTACTTCCTTTTAGTAGAAGGGTACTGCCTTTGGGCCTAGGAGAGTTGTGTCACCAAGACACTCCTTTGTAACCTCACTCCCCTATCGTGGTATAACAATATAAGGAAACCAATGATGAGGAAATGGGGAAAGATGGAAAGATGAGGGGATAATGGAAAAATTAGAATTCTCACTAGGTAGGCCACCTCATATGAATGGCATGGGCCACATGAGGCCAAAGGGGTACTACCTTTTAGTCCAAAGGGTACTGCTTTTGGGCCTAGAGAGGCTAAGGACACCCTATCGAGTCACTCTCTTCCATGTTCACCCATGGTTGAGCATCCCTAGGATAAGGCAATAACTAGATTAACGAATTTACTATGGATTTACTAATGTTTAATCATGATACTCTACCTGTTAAGTTATTATTGTATTTTTTCTCTAACTTGTTTTCAGGGATTAAATCAATCCAAAGTACTCTATAAATCCATTGTTTGCTTGAGAAGTTCGTATATTAGGGGCATTACAAAGAATCATCTATCAAGCTATGTATTTTAAAACAAAACAAAAAGAAGAATTACCTGGCTACATGAAATGGAATGTTGCAATAGAACCAAAAGTCTCCAATTGCACCTTTGGCTGCATCATGTTTATCCTTGTTCCAACCCATGCTCTCAAGTAACGGTTGGGAACCTAGAGTAGTGCGTGGAAAAATATATGAACCAGCCTAGATCCATGAACTCTAGTCCCAATGCTAATGTTGCCACTGCCATTGCCACTACCACTACCAACAACCGAAGCTGGAGGAATTGGAGGCATGGAAGAACCCGAATCTCCAACTCCACACATCACTGCCATCTCCTCTCTTTGCCTCTTTTTTATTCTTTTTGTTGCTCAAAGGTTTCCAATTGCACTTGCACTTCACGCATAACCTCAGGAGGGACTTTTGTGCATGGATTAGCATCTCGACCCAATATACATGCAAGGTGGTATTTAAATCTATTAATGCCTCCCCCAAGCATAGTTGTTTTTGCAATGAAAACATGTTACTTATCCTTTCTTTTGCCTAGGGGTAATAATGGCATGTTTCCAACAAGGGTCCTTTCTATTTTGAGACATTGTAAATGTGATAGAGACAATTTATAGATATAAACAATGCTGCAATAACACATAAATTAAAAAATTAACATTCAAAGTTTATAATTAAACTAATATTAAAAAACCTAGGGTTTGCAACTAAATTTTTTTTACAAGAACACCTAGGGTTTGTTCAACAAAACACTTAAACACACCTAGGGTTTGTAAGTTGTTCTTTGTTTCACTAAAACAAAATAGAAAAAAAAAGAGAGAGAAATGATGTTTTGGTTTAAAAAAACAAAAAAACATTCAAAATTCAAACATACCTCTTAAATCTTCTTTGAAATCAATGGAAATCTCTTTCCAATCCCTTGTAGACTCCTCTAGATGCACCAAACTCACCTACGAACCTGCTCAAATACGATTCAACAACCGTTTTGTGCTCAATCTCCTTACTGGTTTTCTTCCATTGCAAATATGTTTTAGCTATACACTCTCTTTTTTCTCTCTTCCTTGGCTTAAATGAAATGAAGTTCCTTTAGGAGGAATAGAGGCAATTATAAAAGCAAAAAAAAAGAGCTTTAAAAAATGTTTTTTTGCTGACTTTATGTCCACCCAGCCGCAATCGAGTTCGAGGGTCAGGACTTGCCTAGACCCGACAAGTCTTGCAAGTCGAGTGAATACCCAACTCCTGAGTCAGACAAACTCGCCAAACCTCACCCGCACCACAACTCAACGAGTATTCACGAGTTTTTCCGAGTCTTGTAACACTGGTTGAAATACACAAAAAAAAAAAATCATGGCACTCTACAGTGGTATCAAAGTTGGCTTTCCTACAAGCCTATTAGGAATTTATCAAATTGATGTAGAAATACAATTCATATGTAGCCCCAATGAAAGAACAAACAAGGATTACTAGAAAGAAGTTAGAAAAGGTCAATTTCAATTTTCGGAAAACACAAAAGATTCTCATTTGCAAATTTAAAAGTAGATGCAATTATGGAAAATAGGGAAAGAAGGAATCCTCATGAGGGAAATAATATAGAACATTACTTAAATAAACTTATATAGTAACAGCAGTAGTTGAATAATTTGTTGACACACTGCAAAATATGAACATGCCCAGGGCTGATCAGAATAACAATGGGGAAGCAAGTAATTTTGTAAACAACTGAACTAACAACACCAGAATGATTAATGGAGAACAGAAAAATGATTAATTTTGTAGAGAGTATCTTTCTTGCCAACAGTGAACTTGATCCTAGGACCTCTTCATGAAGAAGTGGGAACAGCCGCTGATTTATTTTTGTTGCGGAGTTCTTGCTGTTGGCGAGCTTCTGCTTCAAATTCTTCTCCCTCCGAGTCTGTTCTGAAACTTTTCATTTCATAACCATGCTTATGTAACCATTCTGCAGTGTTGGCTAGGATTGGCTTCAATCTTTCTCTCATGCTGGTAACTTCTTTCCTAGACCATTGAATTGCAGGCAACGGCCTCTTAGCAATTCCTTGTTCATCATAGACAGCATTCATGATATCACCTGGATCTGTAAAATCCTCTGGTAGGTCAGCAATATCAAGATCTCTGATCTGTTGAACAGTCAACATGCAATAGTCCATTTTGCGAATGGCTTCTTCATCTCTGCAATCAGCCCAGATGTCCTCAAAACGATACTTGTGATGATGACCCTTTTGCAATCTTTTTCTGACATCTCGGTAATCAAAATCAAACCTATACATGTAGGTCTTGATTGTCATGATCTGCATTTCAACATAAACAGACTTAGCCCTTTGTGCAGTAGGGATAGTATATCGGCCAATGGTCAGTGGGAACTTGAATCCACGCGTGTGGTTGTTTCTTCGTTCTTTTTGCACTAACATTAACTGTCTGCAAGTTTCCATGAGAACCCACTTATCCGAAGAATAACGTGGTAGCATGTAGGGACAACCAGTGTAGCACCCTACTCTCAAGTAAGTAAACGTTGGGAATTGAAGAAATAGACACCCAACTTTACTTACCACCTTATACGCCTCGTCAGATACCCTCCTTTCAAGAGCTGGATCAAAATTAAAAAGCAAAGGCGAGAAGAAAGCATCTATGACCCGTCTGAAGTGATGAATACTTTCCTTCAGTTCCAATTGATAGAAAAATCTATACACAAGTACCATCATCCGATTCCCTTTTGTAGATAGACCCGGGAATTGTCTCATTACAGCCACCGCGTACACTAGGTAAGAAGTCATATAGAACTTCAATGTAGAAGGAGCATTGACCAGTTGTTCATGTATTTCATCACTGATCTGTTTGCCTCAGTCAATGTGCACCTTCTGTCTCCTTATGATCCTGATGTATTCATACATCCAATCATGAAAAGTGGATGATTCTGGCAAGCCTTTCACTCTGCTTAAAAATGTGATCATATCTTTGACGTCATCTTTGAAATCACTTCGCAAGAGTCCTTTCGGCCATCTGGAAACAGATGATCTAGGCTTCTTTAACCATTGAGTATTTATTAGGTGTTTAGCTTTATTGGGATCAGCGTCAAAAACCTCTTGTGCTTTTTGTATAGAAATATCAATGTATTTCTCCATATGAGGAACCTTAAAAACAATGTCAAAGAAATCAGGGTCGAGTCTCAGAATCTCGTGCCCGGAAGAATCGATCACACTTCTACTTTCTCTGATGTAGTGAGACGCCACCTGAAGAACAAACTTTGTATTATGTGCAGCTGTAGGGAACATTGCCACCAAATGAAGGTTGCTGTGTACGATTGCTCTCATTGGATCAGGAAGAGGCTTCGTCTCTGTTTGCTTTGAAAAATCAACCAAGTCCCGATGACCAACCTCCGTGACTTTTATCTCTTCCACCTTGGAGAACACTACAGTCGGCGGATAGACACCTTGATATTTGTACTTCATTTTTCCTTTTGCTTTCGAAGAAGATGGTTTACTAGCAGTCATCAAAAACAACTGGAACTTTGATCACTCTGACTTTGAAAATCTTTGAAAAGAGACTGCAAGGTGTTGATCCATAACAAACATTAGTCGTTAGGTAGCATGGGAATGCGCGAAACGAGCAACGATGATGGGAAAGCGTGGAGCGGATGACATGGCACGCAAAACGATGCACAAAACGGAAGGAACAAGGTTCAGGAGTGAAATGGACAGAAATGAAGCTTATCTAGAAAAGGATTGTAAAAAGTGTAAGGGCGCTAAATTTTAGCGCCCTTACATTTTGGAGATTTCAGTTTTGATGCAGGGGCGCTAAATTTTAGCGCCCTTACACTTCTCAAAGTTGAATTTATTTTGACATGTTCAACATGTCAGGGCGCTAAATTTTAGCGCTTCTGCATCTTTGGCATATTTTGGTTTTGACAAATGTAGAGGCGCATGAAAACGGCGCTCAGGGTTGCCAAAGTGTTCATTTGTATGGAATTGCAATTGAAATTCGTTTCATCACCATCGTATTTTCAAAGGAACCATTCTTACAACACAAGAGAATCCCCAATGTTCGCATCAAAACATTATAGAAAGGGCGACAAGGAAAGAAGTTAGCACAAAAAACGTTGGAGTGAAAAGCAAGAGGAATGCGTTGAAAACAAAACGCAAGAGTTCCTTTGCGCAAGGGTAAGAAAAGAAACGTGAGAGTAAGAGGAGAAAGCCACGCGGAAATGCCATGGAAAGGATTCAAGTTATGAATACGCAAGACCAAAACGCGAAGGAAGAGAAAGAAAAACGCGTGGGATAAAAACGTAGGATAAAACACATGTAAATCTTAGAACATAAACAAAAACGAATGAAAAAGGGGAGAAAGCAAGGGTAATTGACTTACCAAGATAAAACGCAAAGATTGTTGGAGAAGAATGTCGAAATTCTAAAAAACGTATTTGCAGTTTGAAGAGAACTCGCCCAGCATGAAGAGAGGAAGAACAAAAATCATAAACAATGAAAATGGCGAACTAAGAAACTTTTAAGTGAAAGAGAAAATCGAAAACCTAACTCAAGTCGAGCAATAAATTTAGGCATGAAAAGTGGCACGATTGACAAAAAATGCGAAAATCATGAAGAAACGCGCCAAAGCCACAAAAAAAAAAAAATTAAGTGTCAGGAAAAAGTGTAATAGCGCTAAAATTCAGCGCTATTACATTTTGGAAATTTCACTTTCATGCGGCTAAATTTTACCTGCACTTTTCCCTTAGCCAAATTTGGCTTGAGGCAGGAGCGCACTTTTTCGTGCTGCATCTTCGCAATTTGCTATGTACAAACGTGAGACTTGAAGGGACTCGTTTGAAGGTCTTCGCGGCGAACATGGGGAATGCTCGAATTGACTATTCGAGGCTTAGGAACGCATTTTGAGGTGGCTTGAAAATCACTTCGTTATGCGTACTTGAACTTCACGAATCCTAGGAAACGGACAAGTTTCGTAGGGGGGTTATCCGTGGAACAAGTGCTGCTAGATTCCGTGATAACAAGTTGAAGACAGCAAGAGACATGTTCAAAACATTGGAAGAGATGTACGAAATCAACAATACCAGTCGAGCACTTGCACTGAAGCAACAACTTCATCATGTGAAGATGGCGAAAGGTGAAACAGTGATTGCATACTTTATGAGGATTGCAGATTTGAGAGATCAGCTCTCTACAATTGGGCATATGGTTGATGACAAGGATCTGACTATGCTCGCTCTCAATGGGCTGCCTTTGTCTTGGGAATCATACATTCAGGGAATCAATGCAAGGTCAAAATTGCCTAAGTTTGATCGCCTAAGATCTGATTGCATTCAAGAGGAATCAAGGTTGGTGGCAAGAGGCGTTGGTCAAAGTTCAAAGAATGAAGATATTCATGTTCTCACCTCCCATACTTCAAAGAAGAAAGGAAAAGATGGAAAGAAAGGATTCTTCAAGAGGAATCAGGACAAGGGAAATGATGATGCACCTCCATTTAAGAAGAAGAGGGATATGTCCAAGATTCAATGTTTTAGGTGCGACAAGTTTGGGCACTTCGCCAAGTATTGTCCAACTAGACCTAAGCAACAGGTCACCGTTGCGGATGTTGATGATGCCTCTCGTCAAAAGGATTTAAGTGAATATTTGTTCTATTCAGCATTATCAAGTAGTGTACCTTCCGACACCAACACTTGGATAATCGACAGTGGTGCTTCATGACACATCACCGGCTTTAAGGAGCACTTATCAAGTTTGGTGGAAAAGGAGTCTTCTGAACAAGTCATCATTAGAGATGATGCTAGCTACTCCGTGAAAGGAATTGGGACCTCTACACTTCATTTGGATTCCGGCATCTCACTTCAATTGAGTAATGTTCTTTATGTTCCTGGAATCAAGCGCAATCTTATTTCTATTTCAGCTTTGGAAGATAAAGGATATCAAGTTGCCTTCTCCAAAGGAAAAGTTCTAGTATGGATGGAGAACACTAGCTTCAAGGATGCTCAAGTAATTGGAGTTAGACATGAAAACCTTTACAAGGTCTGCACACGTTCTTTACAAGCTTTGGTTCATGACTCTTCAAGTCTTTGCGATCTTTGGCATCGGAGATTGGCTCACCTACACTTCCGAGCCTTACCTATCATGGAGAACATGGTGACAGGCCTTCCTAAGTTCAACCAGGAGCACGAAGGTACTTGCAAGGGCTGCGCATTGGTTAAGAATATAAAAGCCCCTTTTCATAGTAGAGAAAATAGATCTAAGTGTGTTTTAGATCTTATTCATTCTGATTTATATGGTCCTATGTCTGTTTCGTCTTCGAGTGGATTCTTGTGTTATGTTTTGTTTATTGATGACCACTCTAGGAAAACCTGGATTTATTTTTTGAAATCTAAAGAATCTAAGGAAGTGTGGATAGTTTTAAAGAGTTTAAAGCCTTGGTAGAAAATCTTTCTGGTAAAAGAATTAAGGTGTAATGTCCCCATTTTGGCCCTACGCTCTTCATTTGGATTTAGCCTATTTCGTGAAATCCATAGGCTAAGCTAAGGCAGAAAATTAGGGTTTCTTCTTTTAGATACTGCTTAGTTGGAGTTCTAAGGTTGTTATGCAGACTTACTATTTATAGCAGTTCACTATTTTTAGCAAGTCTATCCTTTCGCAGTATCTGTCTAGCAGCAGTTCATTCCTTTGCAGTTCAGTGTTCAGTTTGGCTTTCTGATGGTTTTGAAGTTAGCTTACTATTTTTCGCATTTGCTATTTTTAGTCAGTTCATTTTTGGCAAAAGCGTCATCATCAACTTGGTTCAGTTTGGCATTTGTCAATTTTCTATTTTTAGCAATTCATCAGTTGCATCTTGGGCATTGTATTTGGTTATCTCCATGGACTGAGTTTCAGACTTAGTCAATTTTCATGTCTTGAAGTTGTACCCCACACCTAGGCTTGATGACTTCAGGTTGTTTTAAAGAAGGGGACATAAAGGGGTCAAGTGAGCATTTAATTATTTAATAAATGCTTTATTGTTGCAATATGAAATGGATGCCTAAAGGGGAAGTTGAATGATATTTTAATATTTCAAAAAGTGAAATGCTTAAAGTGGCGTCCCTTTTGGAAGTTGAAATGATTCAACTTCTTGGAATTTGAAGAGTCTCTTGTTGCTTCATTTGCCAATTGAAACTTATATATTGTTGTTGTTTGAAGAGCTGATTATCTTTGGAAAATATTGTAAAGTTATGTTGCTGGTTTGAAATCCAGAATCCGGCTAAGTGAAAGCTTAGCAAATTTACTCCATTCTTCGGGCCTGCAACTATGGTTCCCTAGGTGGTCTATTGGGAGTGTGCTTCATTCAGAAGTGCATATTGTGCATCAAAGTTGAAAAATTTGGTGATAATTTCAGTTTGTATTTTGCTGGTTAATGTCATTGCTAAAAATAGTTTTCATTTGCAGCTCACTAGATAAATTTATTTTCATTCTGGGCATTGAAGCAATCTATTTTTAGGCTAAGGGCGACCCTCTTGGCAAGGTTTCAAAATTTATTTTGCAGATTTCAATTTTATATGCAAGGTCGACCCTCTTAGAAGACCGTACCCTTGCTAGCGGTGCTTTGGAGTTTGTGCTAAATCATTTGGAGAGTTTTGATGCAATTTCAGTGATTGATTTTGGGCACCATCCTTCTAGAGATCTCTTGCAATTCGTTTCAGCTCATTCAGAGGTATCTTTGGATTGTTTTGATGCATTTTTGGAGTGATACAGCTTGCTGGTTAACAATTTCAGTCTGCTGTTTATGCATATCAGATTGTTAAACATTCAGATTTTGACTTATATCTTGGTGATTGAGAAGATTATATATTGTAATAATCATCCTTCAAACATTTGCATTGATTTTATCATTGTAACACTTGTAAATTGCAGATTTAGTTCACTGTAAGGCTGTGAATTAGTAGTACTAATCCAGCCATTTTAATTGCTGCATTTACTTGTGAGTTTTAATGCAAACACTTTAACCCCTGGATGGTTTACCGCCAGTGTGGAGGAAATTGATTTGTAACACATCATTCACCCACTATTTAAGTGGCGAATCCCCACTGTTGAGTGGATGCCCGCTAAGCGAATGAATTGTATTTCATTGTAATTATCTTTCCCCCCACTGAACAAGTGGTAGTGGGGAAATTCTCTTACGGCTGGTTATCCGCCTAAGTACTTTCAATTCAGCAATTAGCACTCCACCATATGTTAGCACCTCGCCTGTTAAAGGATCTTGAGTGCACATTCTTGGTGTTGAGTTTAGTCTCTCTCTTTCATTTGTAATCTTTGATTCAGTAGATCCTAGGGATCCTTTGACCATATGCCCGCCCCTCCTCCTTAAGTGGTTTTAGGGCGCATTCTTGGTTAGAGTTCTTTCATGCAACGTTTTGGGTTAAACTAACCTTAACGGGTGCTTGGTTACATTGTATTCGTTATTGAAAATCAAAGGGAAAAAACTAAGGGGTTTATTTCATAAGGTCCTCAGATCTGACAATGGTGGAGAATACACCTCTGGTAGTTTTCGAAATTTTTGTATTGATGCAGGGATTAAGAGGGAGTTCTGTGTTCCCTATAATCCTCAACAAAATGGTGTTGCAGAAAGAAAGAACAGGATGATCGTGGAAGCAGCAAAGGCCATGATCCATGATCAAGATTTGCAAACATTCTTATGGGCAGAAGCTTCCAGGACAGCTGTATATGTTCAGAACAAAATTCCTCATAAGATCTTGGAGAATATGACTCCAGAAGAAGCCTTTACAGGGAAGAAGCTTGAAGTCAGTCATTTGAGGATATTTGGATGTCCTGTCTATATTCATGTTCCCAAGGAAAAGAGAACCAAGTTGGAGCCTTCTGGCAAGAAGGGAATATTTGTGGGCTACAGTAAGACATCAAAAGCTTACAGAAATTGATCGAGATCAGTAGGGATGTCACATTCGAGGAAGATGTTGCATTCAGAAGATCCAGGGGGATTCATATGGAGATTGATAATGAAGAGTCTCCTTAGGATATGGAAGTTGACCATACTCCTGAGATTCAGAGGGAGACTTCAGAACCAAAAGAAGATATTAATCCTATTGAACCCTTGGAACCTACTGATGGGCCTACTAACATTGTTATTGGGAGAAAGAGACCTCTATGGGCCAGTCGTACTATGCAAGAGGCTGAAAGCTTTGCAGCTCCTAGAGGCACATTCAGAGAAAGCAAAAGGCCATATAAGTTCTCCAGTTATGTTGCCTTGATGAGTCAGATCATAGAATCCGAGCCTACCTGTGTTGAGGAAGCATCTTGTCATCAGGTTTGGAAAGATGCTATGACAGAGGAGTATCAATCAATTCTTAAGAATGATGTTTGGGATATTGTTCCTAGACCCGAGGGCAAGTCTGTGGTATCTTCTAAATGGCTATTCAAGATTAAGCATGCTACAGATGGAAGCATTGAAAAGTACAAAGCAAGATTTGTGGCTCGTGGGTTCTCTCAGAAAGAGGGAGTTGATTATGAAGAAACATTTGCTCCTGTTGCTCGCTATACACTTGTCAAAACCATCATTGCTTTTGCCGCATCTAGAGGATGGAAGATTCACTAGATGGACGTGAAGACTGAAATATTCCGAGCCAAATTTTTTCGATTTTAACAAATTGCAAATTACAAATTACAATCAACGCACCCGTTAAGGTTAGAAGATAAACCCAAACGTGCAAAAGCAACTCTAACCAGAATATACACCAGGATCCCGATGTGGGCAAGGTGTGAGCATTGGTCAGAGGATCTGAAACAAAATGCTTATGCTGTAACTCTAACCAAGAATGGCGCCGATGATGGCGAGCATATGGTCAGAGGATCTTCTATTCTAATTGCTAGAAAGGAACTCAACACCAAGTATGTGCTACCCAATCCAGAATGGAGTGAGGGGCGACCATATGGCGGAGTGATTACAAATAACAATGCTTGAAAATAAATGCTGAAAGCTGAAACTACTCAACACCCAGAATGTGCTTGCTCACCCAGAATGGGAAGTAGCTACCATAGGGCGGAGATAAATTTATTACAAACAACTTTAATGAAAGAGAGCGTTACATATCAGAATTGAGCAATAATGAAAGTGACTGCCAGTACTACTGTTAGTTTACAAAATAAGGATCAATCGCCTGCCAATATCTTAAGAATTTGGATGATTAGCATTACATCATAGAGAACGTTCCCGATCTTGAATAAAGATGCCAAACAATAATATCCTCAATGATCAAGATACTAATTCCTGATTTTTGTTACAAATCTGCACTTTTAATGAGTAAACAGCAGTCTATGAAACCACTCAAATGTTCATAACTCTCATCTAAATCAACGGATTGACTTAAAACAAAATGCAATACTCCTTAAGAAGGATGGCGCCAAAACTAAGACTCAGAAATCAAACCAAACAGCCTCATATTATTTATGCACAGATCTCAATGCAAACAGCAAGAGGTACGGCTTTAGGAAAGGGCGATTTGCTCTAGAAAATAAATGCAAGCTCTAAAAAATCTGCAAACTGGAGAAGTATGGCGCTTAAAGCCTACAATGAGGATGGGTTAATACCCAGATGCAATCTTTTTGTCTTTTTTGATTTATGATTACAAAAACGAATCTGCTGTAGCAAATAATGAAATGGCATGAAAACTCTAATATGCAAAACTGAAACAAGGAAGCTACAAGCTGATTACAATGCACTAATCTCAAAGCAAACTCACAAACTAGACTAAATCACCACTAGTCGCTGTATTGCAAGCAAGAAGCGATGCCCGAGCTAGGAGGCCTTCATTCCTTGAAGCAATCCCAAAGCCAATCCGGCAGCATAACATTCCTGTAGATAAAAGATAATCAAATGATGAACCAAGTCTTCCTTTTATAATTTCCTGTTGACTTCTCGAAACCCTAAACTCTTCTTCAAGTCAAAACCCTAATCCCCTTCAAGAAATGGCGTCCTTTTCCTTCAAGCTCAATATTGACCTTTTTAATTAAATTCAATATTTTAATAATGGTGTCCACTTTAGAGCTTGGTTTGACTTTAGAAAATTATGAAATAATCTTTTATGAAGGCGCCACCCTCAAGAGACCACTTTTCAAAACAACTTGAAGTCAACAGACTAGGCCAAGGGGTCAACGTTATAATATAATATTAAAACGTGACTTTAATTAAATATCTCAACTTATCTCTCCAATTGTGCCCCGAAGCCATACAAGAGCAAGTCAACAGATCAAACTGAATCAGAGAGTCAACCATGCCGAACTCAACAGGAATACTGCCAAAAATAGAATTTACTAAAAATAGTAAATTCCAGAAAATGCTCAGAATGCCGAAATGAACATACCACTGCGAAGCTCTCTGAAAACCCAGAAAGAATCTGCCATTGAATCCACCAACTCAGAGCAAAGACATCCTTAAAAATAGGAAACCCTAATTTTACCTTCCGACTAGCCTTCGGGTTTCCAGAAAAAGGCCAACGGTCACTGGAATGATCAGGTTCGAGAAGGGGACATTACAATCCGCCCTTCCCAAAATTGCTTGTCCTCAAGCAATACCACCACAACTCCAAAAATTTTAAAACTAAACCATACGCAACAAGTATGATCCCTGGTTCCCAAACCCATCGCAGGAAGGACCCACCATGCCGATGCTGCTCCACTCTGATCACATCCATGAAATCATCATGCCTATGCTGCACTAACCTTCCTTGTAACCCCAAAGTGTTACCCTCCATGATACTCAAACTGAAAGATCTTAAAGGAGGGGAATCAAAATCATGCAACATCTCATGTCCACGATCCCCCGAATTAACAGTATCAACCATACTACTGTCAATCACAATTCTAAGCAATAGGAAAGATAGTCTACTCAAATCAAAATCGAACTCCTCAGCATACCTCCACATGGTAACAAATGGAACCATGACTGCAAGTGTGACCTCTACAAATCTTCTTGCAAGGAGGAAAGCAATCCTTTGCAAGAGCTCAACGAACTCATACTCATGTCTCCGCATGAAGCTACTATGCCTCATCTGAATTATACTGACACCACCATGAAGACTACAGAAAACAATCATAGTTCCAGCCCCATGAGTCTCAGAATGGTGAACCAAAGTAGGTGAGAGACTGCTGTCCTGAATCAATACTGAGAGTAAACTGTCAAGGTTTACATCACCAACCATCATAAGATGAATTTGGAGAGTAGGAAAGGCGTGAAGGAACGAATAATTGCTGCTGATCAAGGCTGGGATCAGCGTAGTGCAATCTGATTCTAGAGTCCCACACAAGGGAAAACAACAACACCATTCAAAATCCCAAGCGTGAGCATGTGAGATGACCATCGAGCTGCAAGGTGACACCTCCAAAGTGGTTGGAAAACACGCTAGATCCATCTCCATGAAAAAACTACCACTTCTTTGATCAGGAGTGATGAACCAACTCTCCTGAATGCGAGAAACGCAACCTGTAAGGTGGCTGGTCTGCCTCCAACCAGCAAGCTCGTGTCTCAAAATCTGCCCTTGTCTGAGCTGAAAGTCACTTCCAAGAACTACCGATCGTTGATCTCTCCATCCCATATTCAAAATCTCTCTCCAATCCATTTGTTGATGAACAAATGGAACCATCAAGAAGCTGCTAAAGAAGGGAACAACACCAAAAAGTCTAAAAATTTGATTATTCCTCCATAAATTCTTCTTTCCAAAAACGGTATGCTCCATCAACCCATGTTGAGAATCCCAAGCTTGGATACCCAACTGAAAATAATCTCCAACACTCCGGCAAGAAAACATAGCACATCTCTGAGTGTTGGTCAAAATCAAGTGCATACTTGTAAAATTGGCATTCCCTCTGATGAACCTCTGAAACCTATCCATGAAAGCTTCAGGAACACTGGAGCATGAAACATAAGATGACTTCAAATTCAACTCCCAGAACAAACTAGCATCACTCAACCCAAGGAATGGATTGACAAGAGTGCAATCACCATATTTTGGTCTATTTTCCAAGGTGAAGACTGCATCCTCAATCCCTCTTAAGCATTCTTGATCAAACAATCTTCTTGGAAGATTACCAATTTCAAGGAGCGAAGCTCCCTCATGTTCGGCTTGCAAATCTTCAATAAGCTGAAAATCATATTCCATATTGTGTCGAGAAACTTCATTAGGATCCCATTTCATGCTATTATCAATTGATGTTTCATCTTCCATCACAAAAAGAGGATTATCATAAGTTTCCTCAACACCCACTTCAAAGAGAGGATTGTCATAAACGTGAAAGTCATCCTTTTCATCTTGCTGCTCCAAACCAGCACATGCAACTTCTGATTTTCCTGAGACACTTTCAAGTTCAAACTCCTCTTGAAGACTATCAAGCTCCTCAATTACTTGTTTGATTTCTTCAACTCTTTGTGCATTCTCTTGTTCCTTAGAAAGTTTGAGATCAACAAGCTGATCTTCTACCTCCATTAATGCTACTTGAGTTTCTTCTAACATAGCCTTTGTTGATTCAAGCTCATAAGTAAGCTCATCAACCTTTCTCTCTTTTCCTTGGAAAGCACTGAAGGTCTTCTTTGCAAGTTCAATGGCATGATCCCGATCTTCAATCAAGTGTATGTAATCAGATTTCAATGTCTCCAAAGAGTCTCTGATAAGTTGCAAATTGGGAAGAGCAACTTCATCTTTCACTCCTCTTTGTCTCTCTTCAAGCTGAGCCTCCCAAATAAGCCCTTCAATCAGACTATGTGTGCGATCAAATCTAGATAGAGCTCGCACTTCATCTTCAACGGACACCTCAGGTTGGCCTTCACTCTCATAAGAATGCGAAGATGGTGAATTGCTGATAGGCTGCAACTGAAAATCAGAACTTCGTTTCACGCTTTTGCTGCCCTCATTGTTGGTCCAACATTCTTGTATTTCACCACCAACTAGTGGAGAATGCTCAATGTCTTGGAAAGCATCACACTCCACTAAGCCTTCAACTCGTTGATTGCAATCAGCTTCATGCCTTGATAAATCAGATTTGTGTTTGGTAATTCCTCCAAACCTTTCATCTTCAAGAGCCATATGGCCCTCAAACTCTGTTTCCTCTTCCATGTTACTTTGATCAAACTTGAAAGCAGCCCCAAACTTAAGCATATTAACACCATTGTCTGCTGATAGAGAACCCTTAACAAGTTCCATTTCTTCATCCGGATCAAAGGGAAATTCATCCCATACCGGTTTGTCATCACTAAGTTCCCTCACACCTGGATCCCAAATGGTGAGAGGTTGATTGTTTTGATCACAAGAAAAGTGTTCTTTGTGCAACATTTGGATTGTTGATTCTTGGAATAGGTCAACTCCCAAATCACTAAAGCTGATGTCTTCATAAATACCTCCCTCCAATGGTTGGGTCTGAAGTTCAAACCCAAAACCACCCTTAACACTGTCACTGAAATGAAGTAAGGAATCTTTAGAGCTAGTTGTTTGAAATTTTTTATCATCCTTATCTTCAATGAACCTATCATCTATAGGTATGTTTCTGATCTCATCATGAACAGTCATATGCATGCCATAAAGGTCTTCTTGATCACTTGTAATAGATTCATCTTGTGAAAACTCTTGAGGAGTTTGAACAGTAACAAGAGGAAAACTATCCATCACTAAATCTTCAACAAGAGGAGGTACAAACACCTCGAAATCATTACCAACATCCTCTGTGAAGCCCTTAGTCTCAAAACCTTCATGGGATGAATCCAAATTAGGATTCAAGTTTGCTGCTATATTCTTCTCACCGAACTGATCTACATCACTTGCTATCACACGCAAGTCAAGGGGCGTATTATGGGGCTCTTCCCCACACTCTTCAACTGTCACGGTTTCTCCTTGGAGCTCACGATCAATATGATGTGGCATGTGCACCTTTCTATCCCGACTTTCAGACTTAGCATAAATCTTTCTGACTCCCCATTTTATGTCAGGATCCTTCATTAGCATACACAGTTCATGCATTAACTCAAGTAGTGACTTCTCTGTAGTCATCTCTTTCTGTACGTAGTGTCTGGTATCCCTGTCACTCATCTGTCAAATGAACTTTGTTGGGCACAGGATGGCAGGATCTTGGCTCTGATACCACTGAAATATTCCGAGCCAAATTTTTTCGATTTTAATAAATTGCAAATTACAAATTACAATCAACGCACCCGTTAAGGTTAGAAGATAAACCCAAACGTGCAAAAGCAACTCTAACCAGAATGTACACCAGGATCCCGATGTGGGCAAGGTGTGAGCATTGGTCAGAGGATCTGAAACAAAATGCTTATGCTGTAACTCTAACCAAGAATGGCGCCGATGATGGCAAGCATATGGTCAGAGGATCTTCTATTCTAATTGCTGGAAAGGAACTCAACACCAAGTATGTGCTACCCAATCCAGAATGGAGTGAGGGGCGACCATATGGCGGAGTGATTACAAATAACAATGCTTGAAAATAAATGCTGAAAGCTGAAACTACTCAACACACAGAATGTGCTTGCTCACCCAGAATGGGAAGTAGCTACCATAGGGCGGAGATAAATTTATTACAAACAACTTTAATGAAAGAGAGAGTTACATATCAGAATTGTGCAATAATGAAAGTGACTGCCAGTACTACTGTCAGTTTACAAAATAAGGATCAATCGCCTGCCAATATCTTAAGAATTTGGATGATTAGCATTACATCATAGAGAACATTCCCGATCTTGAATAAAGATGCCAAACAATAATATCCTCAATGATCAAGATACTAATTCCTGATTTTTGTTACAAATCTGCACTTTTAATGAGTAAACAGCAGTCTATGAAACCACTCAAATGTTCATAACTCTCATCTAAATCAACGGATTGACTTAAAACAAAATGCAATACTCCTTAAGAAGGATGGCGCCAAAACTAAGAATCAGAAATCAAACCAAACAGCCTCATATTATTTATGCACAGATCTCAATGCAAACAGCCAGAGGTACAGCTTTAGGAAAGGGCGATTTGCTCTAGAAAATAAATGCAAGCTCTAAAAAATCTGCAAACTGGAGAAGTATGGCGCCTAAAGCCTACAATGAGGATGGGTTAATACCCAGATGCAATCTTTTTGTCTTTTTTGATTTATGATTACAAAAACGAATCTGCTGTAGCAAATAATGAAATGGCATGAAAAACTCTAATATGCAAAACTGAAACAAGGAAGCTACAAGCTGATTACAATGCACTAATCTCAAAGCAAACTCACAAACTAGACTAAATCACCACTAGTCGCTGTATTGCAAGCAAGAAGCGATGCCCGAGCTAGGAGGCCTTCATTCCTCGAAGCAATCCCAAAGCCAATCCGGCAGCATAACATTCCTGTAGATCAAAGATAATCAAATGATGAACCAAGTCTTCCTTTTATAATTTCCTGTTGACTTCTCGAAACCCTAAACTCTTCTTCAAGTCAAAACCCTAATCCCCTTCAAGAAATGGCGTCCTTTTCCTTCAAGCTCAATATTGACCTTTTTAATTAAATTCAATATTTTAATAATGGCGTCCACTTTAGAGCTTGGTTTGACTTTAGAAAATTATGAAATAATCCTTTATGAAGGCGCCACCCTCAAGAGACCACTTTTCAAAACAACTTGAAGTCAACAGACTAGGCCAAGGGGGTCAACGTTATAATATAATATTAAAACGTGACTTTAATTAAATATCTCAACTTATCTCTCCAATTGTGCCCCGAAGCCATACAAGAGCAAGTCAATAGATCAAACTGAAACAGAGAGTCAACCATGCCGAACTCAACAGGAATACTGCCAAAAATAGAATTTACTAAAAATAGTAAATTCCAGAAAATGCTCAGAATGCCGAAATGAACATACCACTGCGAAGCTCTCTGAAAACCCAGAAAGAATCCGCCATTGAATCCACCAACTCAGAGCAAAGACATCCTTAAAAATAGGAAACCCTAATTTTACCTTAGACTAGCCGGGTTTTCGAAAAAAGACCAAGTCCGCTGGAAGGATCGAGGTTAGAAGGGACATTACAAAGGCTAAGATAAAACATCATTAATTTCACCACAAACATCAGGCGGAATGTGTACATATATATATACCTGTGTATACGTATGTATGCGTACATACATGTCGACACATGTGTATGAGCATATCCGTCTGCTTAACGTACACATGTATTGATATGTTTGTACATATAAATACGTGTTCACAATGTATAGATGTACGTGCATTCTCAATCAAACTTTAACACATCTTTCACATCATTCATACTTAGGTCATGGTATAGCAAGTCTGACGTTTAAACAATCACATCTCCTAAACATAAAGAAGTGAATTTAGAATCCTTATGGTCAATAAACAAGCCTATAGATGACTTACCGTTACCTCGACAAACAGACTTGGTTTACTCAATCTATAGTATGTGTGTGTATGCTCAATTTGGTAATTGTTACTGTTTACCCGACCAAGTTCCTCCCCGAATGATGTCTCTCCTCTGTCCGGAGGAACAGTCTTCATACCTGCACATCATGACATGACATCGGCAGTCATATGCTCATAACAAGGTAAAAACATCTCACAAGTTAGAATAACTTTATTCCATAATTGTTTGCAATATTTAATCAAGACTATATCATTAGAAGTAACAATCAAATCAAACCATCATTCAAATAGGACACATTCATTTAATAACGAGATCAACCATGTTTTATTCATCATCAAGATTCAAACATTACAATCAATTGCCCTATACAATAGTAGCTATAAAATTGGGATGTAACATAATTGCTTCCTTCCAAAAGGAATTTGATATCTTGGTTTCATTTAGCATTGCCCTTGCCATTTCTTGAACCATCCTATTTTTTCTTTCTACAACCCCATTTTGTTGAGAGGTTCTTGTTGTAGAAAATTGCCTTTTAATTCCATGCTCTATGCAGAAATTTTCAAATTCCTTTGATGTGAATTCTCCTCCTCGATCTGATATAAGACATTTTATCTTGATGTTTGCTTCATTTTCAACCAGCTCTTTGAAAGCTTTGAATTTATCAAAAGCTTCAGATTTTTCTTTCAAAAATGCAACCCAAGTCATTCTTGAGAAGTCATCAATCAGCAACATAAAATATCTTTCTCCATTCATGCTCTTGGATTTGGTTGGCCCACAAAGATCTGTATGTATGAGTTCTAATGGCTTTGATGAAGAGTGCTCCTTAGGCTTAAAGCTTGACCTTGTTTGCTTTCCAAGTTGACACTCTCTACAAATGATATTAGAAGGTTTTGTTATCCTTGGCATATCTCTCACAGCATTTGATTTGCTAACTTTGACAATATTATCAAAGTTGAGATGACCTAGCCTCTTGTGCCATAACCAACTTTCATCCTCTTGTACTAAGTTGCAACTTTCACAACTTATCTCCTTTAAGACATACAAATTATGTTTCCTTTCAGCTTGAGCAACCAACTTTCCATCTTTCTTGATATCACATGTATTAGAAAGAAATGTGATACTATGCCCTTGATCACAAAGTTGACTAACACTTAGAAGATTTTCTTTTAGGCCCTTAACATACAAAACATTTTCTGTTTTTGTTTTCCCATTATCTAGACTAAGTGTTCATTTTCCTTTTATTTGTTTTTTTGTATTATCACTAAATCTTACTGTTCCTTCATTAGTAGGTTCAAGAGAGATGAATTTGCTCTTGTCACCTGTCATGTGCTTTGAGCACCCACTATCAATGTACCATCTATCCTTCTTACTTTCAGCATGTAAGGCGGTTTGAATGAACATTGATTTCTCCTTTTTCCTCCACACTTTGATAGGCATTTCTTTCCTTTTAATGGACTTATCTTCTTTCTTGTTTTGCTTTGGAGAATCATTAGAAACTGTCCTACAAGCTTGTGCTTTGTGCCCAAGGTTATTACAATTGTAGCATAGACTATTATAGTCCATTAATGGTGTGAAAGGATTATAATCTCTCCTAAGGTAGCTAGGAATATTTTTTACTTTATTTTTACAATTTAAGGCCTTGTGGCCAAATTTGTTACATAGAAAACAATAGCCATTGAATGCATAGAAGTGCCTAGTATTCAATCTTCTTTTAGGATCAGCACTTATCCATTCTTCTTCACCTTGCTTTGAGAAGATCTTAGATTTTTCTTTAGAGTCAGCAACCTTCTTGGATTGTCCTTCAAAACAGCCCTCTATTTTGTTTTGAAGAAAATCTTGAGCCTTCATTAGCTCAATCAACTTGCTGGATTCTTCATCAATCTTTGTGTGTTGTACCTTTGTTTGCTCCAACTCTATCTTCAGCATTGCTATTTCTTGCTCTAGCTTGTCACATTTCATCTCCTTTGTATTGAGTTTGCTTTTCATTTCTTCTTCATTTCTTTCAGCTTCCATGATTAGAGTTCTCAAATCTTCAATGGTTTTGCTTGAATTCTCCAAGTCTTTTGTCATCTCTTTGATCTTCAACTTGTACTTGGCAGCCTTCTTCTTCAAGTTTTCATTTTTCTTGTAAGCATAGTGTAATTCTTCTTCAAGATCTACTTCCTCTCCTTCATTGCAATCTTGATCTATCTCCTCTTCTTCTTCACATTCTTGATCAACATTTTGTTCTTCACATTCAGCCATAAACAATATTTCATCTTCCCCATTGCTTGAGCAATCTTCACTTTGTTCTTCGGAGGTGCTGCTGTCTTTCTTTGAATAGAAACTCTTCTTATGTTTTTGAAACTTCTTCTTCGAGTTATTGTTGAAATTCTTCTTTCCCTTTTTCTTGTTGCTGATTTCCTTTTCTTCTTCACTGGAGCTGCTTTCATTTTGAGGACATTTTGAGGCATAATGTCCAACTTTTCCACAATTAAAGCATTTAAAAGGAAATTTTCCTTTGTATTTTCCTTTTCCTTTCTTAAGTTTACCCATGAAGTAAGCTTCTACTTCATCACTTGATTTTTCATCTTTTTCTTCATGCTTGTTCTTGCCCTTCTTGGATGCTTTGAATGAGACTTCCTTTTGTGGTGATCTTCCTTCAATCCTCATCTCATAGGCAGCAAGGATTCCATGTAATTCATCTTTGGTTAGCTGATCCAAGTTTGTTAATTCCTCCAATGCTGCAACCTTGGCTTCAAACTTTGTAGAAAGAGATCTTAGAATTTTGTCAATAATGAAGTCATCCTTGATCTCTTCACCAAGTCCCCTCATGATATTCACTGTTTCATCAACACGAAGGAAATATGAAGCAATATCTTCATCATCCTCCATTTTGAGAGTCTCCAACTTTCTTCTATGAGTTTGCAACTTTGCCTTTTTAACTTTTGCATCTCCTTCATAAATATTTTGAAGTTTGTCCCAAATTCTTTTGCTGATTTGCATCTCATGACTTTTGTAAACTCAGAATCTGTTAGGCTGCAAAGAAGAGCATGCTTAGCCTTTGCATTGTTTTCACTTCTCTTTTTCCCTGCTTGATCCGTTGGAGGGGTAGCTGGAGGTGAATACCCATCAACAACAAATTGCCACACATCAAACCCAAGTGCATTCAAGTATGCTTCCATCTTGATATTCCAAAATGCATAATTAGTCCCATCAAAGATGGGTGCTTTCATAGTGTTGTTTTGATTCGCCATATGTGCTCTTAAGGATCTCCTTCAAGCGGTTAGGCTTTCAAGAAGAGTTGGCTCTGATACCAATTGAAGAGCACAAAAGATTTACTAAGAGGGGGGGGGGGGTGAATCAGTAAATCAATCACAAACTTTTATTTCTTAATCTTTTTCAAACTTATTACAATCAACTTTTTGATATGAATCAATTTCCCCAAGTTGACACAACTTTATTGAAATAATATTTTTTCAAAGTAGGCACCAACCTACAGATTTACAAAAGGATGATTTAGTAGAGTGTAATCTACAAGGAACACCTAGACCTTTACAAATTTAGTAGGCACCTACCTACAAGGAGCACCTACCCCTAGTGCAAAGTATCAAACCTTGACTTGATGGATGTAAGACTGCCTTCAATCTGATCTGCACAAACCCACTCTCCAATCTGCTCTATGTGATAAATGATAGCACTCTAAGCCCACACAAGGAGATGGGAATCTTAGACTGATCTGCTAATCTTCAAAAAACAACCACACAAAATTCTGATTTGAAAATCAAGTACATATAATTTTCTCAAGGATTGCCACTCTTGATGAAGCACCATTTCAACATAACTCTTCCTTTTCAAACTTCATTCATACTCCTTCACTTATTTAATCGATCTTCTTCATTTTATTTAATCTTCTATCTACAGAATTATTAATTAATTCGGCCTTTTAGACACAGGTTGCTTTTCTTGACTTTGACTCCTTTAAAAAAGACGTCTTTTGCTAACAAATTGTGCGCCTTTTGAAGACTGATTATAAGAGTGTTAATATAAATGTTTTTCTTTAAACTTGAAGACGCGTCTCTTCCTGAAGACATATTTCTTTACAAATCGCACACACCTGTTAGAGTTTTGTCTTTTATTTGATTTATCAACAGCCGCGTTTTTTGAAAGCATTTCTTTTGTCTTGATTTGTTTCATGAAAAGGCATCTCTTGCTAAAGAGATACACGTACGGGTCTAACCCGTGTTGATTTGTTTGCTCTAAACAAATGTTTTAGTTTATTTTTCATACGTCCACCATTTAGTTTTGAATCAAATTTCGATTAGAATACTTTGCTTCAGATTAGACGATGCCATGATGAATGCTTTCAACTTCATTCCTCAGACTTTGATTTGAAATAATGTTCCTTTACACAATTTTTGACCTGTAGATGATAAACATCAGTTTATCTTAAATTTCAATCTGAACTTGCTCCACCATGATTTTCCTTTATTAAGCTCATTAATGATTTATTTCAATTTCCAATAATCTAGCATTTGTCAGAAACTGTGGGTTTAGGTCTTCTGTAGCTAGTGTTGGACTCTGTATGACATGAGTCTGGTACTGCATATCTATCTTTGCCTAGCTTCCTTGCACTCATATAGTTGTGAGCTTCTCACAGTAAGGTACAGCCTCGGAGTACTTAGCCAAGAGTCCAACACAAATAGAAATATCGGGTAATGTCAAGCATAGATGTTCAATTGCCCCTCACAAGGATGAGATCTCCGACATAAATGAAATTAAAAACAATCTTGGTAAGGATCCAAGACAATCTAAGATGTCAGATAATTCAAGTGTTGATAATCAAATTGGCCCTCCAAATTATTTTGATCTATTTCATCCAAATTAAATCAAGTTCTTTGTTTGACATCAATGACAATCCTTCTAACAAGACCATGTCTCCAACCTCAAAAGTGTGCTCAACACGCTGTTGATCAACATACAGCTTTTGTTGATTCTAGGCATGGTGAAAATTATCCTTCAATGATCTCAAGATGTCCTGAATCTACTGCAACATATCCTTCGCTTGAGGAGCTCTACTATCACCAAATACCAAATCCACGAATCTAAGAGCCTCGTATCCATATAGAGCCATGAAAGGAGACATCTTTATTGACATATGACGGGAAGAGTTATAACAATACTCTCCCAAATGAAGCCATTTTACCCATGCTTTTTGCTACCCCAACACATAATTTCTGAGGTAGCCTTCCAACCATTTATTCACTATTTCTGATTGGCCATCTGTCTGCGGGTGATAACTAGTGCTTGGAGTGAGCACTGTACCACTCAATCTAAATTTTTTTTTTCCAAAACGCACTTAAGAACTTGTCCCTATCACTAACAATGTTTCGTGGCAACCCATGCAAATGGAACACTTCTTTGAAGAACAACTTGTTGGTTGAAAATTTTGTATACCTTGAGAATATGCAAAATTGTGGTTTCAGCCACAGTGTGTGAGATAAACTCTCCTATTTTCAAAGGGAAGGCTCCCCCTTTGCTTTATATTTTAACAATTCAGAAATAAACTCTAACTATAAATCTATTCTAAATCTGGGTGAAACTTTGTCTTGTTCTCTTTTTTCAGAAAAGACACTTATTCTTTTTCTCTTATTTCAAAAAAGAATCACAGCTGAAAGCATAAATGATTTATGAAGTAAACAAATAAAGAAGCAAAGTTTCCATAAAGGCACAAAGTCCTTTGTTGCTCCTCTGGCACGGGAAAACAAATTGAAAGCACAAAGTCTTTGACAACTTACTCTTCTATCAACCCTTTTAGATGATTTTCTGGTAATCAAGTACAGCATGTAGCAGCTCAAAATCTAACTACATGATATACTTTTAATGCACAAACATAGAAAATAAAAGCAGCACAAATTCTACAAGTTACCCTCTTTACTTAAGCATTCTACAATAGCTTCAAATGTGACAAACAATTCAAAGTCTGCAGTATCAAATCTAAAAACCAATCTAAAACTCCAAACGCAATAAGCAGCTCAAAGTCTACAAAATTGAGCTTGAATCCCTCTTGTATAACACCACAAAACTCACAATCAATATGCAGAAAATGTCGTCACATAACACCTTGAATCAACACAAAGTTTGAAAGCAATTTGCCTCTTTTAATTGATTGTAATTTGATTCACAATTAAGCTCAAAGTCTTAAAGTGCACATACAAATTAATAGAGTTTTGTTGCATTTCCAAAAGATAAAGATTACAAAGGACCCCCTCAAGTATTTATAGGAGAAAGGTCATGAGAAAAAGGTGGGAGGATCCCAACTAACTTGAGAAATTCTCTCAACTACTAATTAACTGCAATTGACTCATTCCAAATTACAGTCCTAATTTATTTTGACTTGAAATTTGGTTACATGTAATTACAATCTTCAATAATGCGAGTAGCATGGCCACTTGCCATTACAATTTCTGACTTTACATGTAATTTGTCAGAAAAAAATTACAAATGCATAATTGAAATTATTCTAAGTGTCCAAGACATGACTCAAACTACATCATCCTTGAGTGGATCTTCATGCTGCTGTTTGGAAAATATTCTTCCATCTCTGTCTTGAAAGCATTCTATGCTCAATGTGGTATACCGTGCTCACTGCTGATTGGATTTCTCTTGATTTATAGGTCTGATTTTTTGTTTTGTGATCTGCTTTCTTGTTTTGTGTTTTTGGAAGTTTGATGTTAATGAAACTAGTGATATTTTGACAAGCGTAGGCATACAAAGAACTCATATAAAAACTAAACTTTAATTATAAACTAAGGAGATACATAAATTGATAATCAGGAGGCTTTCTTTACACAATAGAAAGTGCATAAGTCATATAACTTTTATACATTCCGGAAAAGACTTCATTTACAACCCTAGGTTAACTTGCAGCCAAAACAACACTGTGAACAGTGTTTGCTACAGTACCCGCGCCCAAATAAAAGCATAGACAAACTTACTAGCAACCTTTTCCCACTGAAAATTCGTTGAAATAACCTCTATTGAAGGAGGCGCCCACTTTGGAAGAAGAAGCAGCAACAAATAGGAGGCGTTTTCTTTGCTTGATGAAGATGAAACCCTCTCACAAAGGCGGCTGGCTGTAAGTGAATATTTCAGCTTCAAAATCTTCACAAATTTGCTAGAACACTTCCAAGATGGTTGAAGGAGCTTCAAACCACGATTACTTAACCAAAAGATGACTTCAAACCCTCTAGAACAGCAAAATAGAGCTCCCACGAATCATACAAATTCTGACCTGCCTCTTTAAAGTGGTATTTCACACCATCAAGAGCACAAATATTTGAAGAAACGAAGTCCAACCAGACTTCCCCACTGCTGAAAGTAGAAACCCTAGATTTCTCCTTCCACACTCTCCACACTTCAAGCTTCAAACAAGTCAAATAATTCATAACATGAGAAGTTCGAACTTCTCAAGCTCATTTTATAATTTTAGCTTGAAAACACTATTCATTAAAAAGGTTACTATTCACTTAAGTTGTTGCTTTTTTCCACTTTAGTGATGAATAGTAACAGCAAAATAGAATTCAACCCCTTGAACTAATAGACACATGGCCCCCAAAGTCTGGAAAGGTGAAATGATGATGAAGATCAATATTTCAAGCTCCCGTAACACGCCAAACGCGCAATTCCACCATGTCGCCAAACTCCAGATACCAAATAAGCAAATTTCCGACCAGGTGCCCGGACAGGTGACCCTCTAACCAGAACCCTTAGCCTACGAGGGTCGATGTAATAGGCTAAACCACTGAGTCTCGAAAGGTTAAATAGAAGGGGACATTACACTCAATCATGTCACTTATTCAACTCCTTGTGTGGCTTCATCATGTTGTTGTTCTTCCTTTGTATCATTCTCCAGCCTTGGAATTTGTTTGAAAAATAAGGCTCATGCTTTATATTATTGATTTGGTGGGTCATGTGTGCAAACGGGATTAACGAAAATGAGACAAAGGGGCTGCAAAAGTGAGGCCAAAGCTCAATTTTGGGTTTTGGAAACAGCATTACATGTGTGGAAAAACAAGAAAATTGACTTGCAATTGTGGAGAATGAACATGCAACTTCATATGTGTATGGGAAAATACAAGTTTTTCACTTGTGATTGGATCCTAAAGACTCATTTTCAAGTGTTTTTGAGTGCATTTTGGACCAATTTCGGGTTTTGGAAGGCTAATAACAAGTGCAAAGTGTAATCGGGATTTTTGGGACATATTGCAAGTTAAAAAGTGCAAGGTAGGAAAAATGAGAGGTCATTGCAAGTTTATTTTTGAAACTTCTACTTGCACTTTTAACCAAAACTTCCTACTTGCAGTTGATTTATAAAATCCCGATTTGCAGCCAAGGGCATCATTTTTCTTTCTATTTTTTTTAGAAAATAGTAATGAGATCATGGAGAAATGTGAATGAGGTGAAATGAACATAAAATTAAATGGAATGAAGGGCGTATGAAGTGGAAAAACGTTTTGATGAATGAAGGGCAAATGAATAATGATGGTGTATGAAAGAGAAATGAATGAAGGGCGTATGAATAATGATGGTGTATGAAAGAGAAATGAATGAAGGGCATATGAAGTGGAAAAACGCATTTTCAGCCATACACGTTTATTTTATAATATGCAATCTCAATCTCCATAGAAAGGCAACCTAGGAACAAAAGATTTAAAGCAACAAAAACAAAAAAATAAAAAGAAATAAAGAACTGAAATGAGCCGACCAATTTTATTTTATTTTTTTTGAATGAACACACCAACACAAGGAACACCCGTTAAGGTTAGCTCAACCAAAACCAACAATTGGAAAGTAACTCTTTGCCAAGAATGCGCACTCAATCTCGTGATGAGAAAGATGTTGTCATATGGCAAGAGGGTTGTCAGTAGCAACTTGAAGTATCACAATGCCGAAAGGAAATCTCAACACCAAGAATGTGCTCTCCGACCCAAGTTGGGTAAGATGCTACCATATGGCGGAGTATCTATTGTAAATGATGCAATACATAAAATAAACTCAACGCCAAGCATGTGCATTCCACACCTAAGGTGGGAGTGGCGCTATCATATGGCGGAGATACAAAATGCAATATAAGTAGACTGAGCAAGGGCCAGTCTCTTCCACAACCGTGGGAATACAATGTAACTTAGCAAGAAATAGAAAGGGTTGAACAGTACTACTGTAATAGCCTTACAATAAGAAGAGTTGCCTGCCAAGAACACTGAATTAGTGATATATCAATGCTGCAATGAAGTTTAACGTTTCTCCAATACTCAATATGACTCCAGGACTCAAACCCAACTCCTAAAGCAAACTCTAACAATCTAATATGACTGAACATAGACTGAAAATGCATAACCAGCAACACTGTAACTCACTAAAATGCTCATAACTCTCTCTAGACTTGTCCAAATGACATGAAATCTAATGCAAATGAACACTATGAAGATGGCAACCAGATTCTAATCAAGAAATGACTCTAAAAACTTGAAAATTTATTTTCTAAACATTTGCCAGGCAAAACAAAATGGTATGACCTCCAGAAATGTTCTACCAACAAGATAAAATCAGATTCTTCATTAAAAATCACCAAACTTTGCACAATGGGGCGCCTAGGGCATAGAAATGGTTTTAGCCAATACCCAGAATGAATATATTTTTATTTTTTGACTTATGAGCAAAAACAACATGCAGCTATACTGAAACAACAACTCCAAAACTTCATTAACAAGCTTGAAACTGAACTACAAATGCACAATAACCGCTACAATGCAAAATCTCACTCCAAAATCACTCAACTACAGCTAACTCTCCACTAGTTGCTATCTTTCAAGCAAAAAGTCAAGCCAAGGCTAGGAGGCATGCATTCCTCGAAGCAATCCTGATACCATTTCGGTAGCATAACAATACTGAAAACATAAGATGTCCAACTGAAGAGCAGAGGCTTCTTTTTATAAGCTTGAGAGGAATCTTCTAGAAGCATCAAGAAGGCGCCCTAATTTTCAAATTTGAATTATTCATATTTCCCTCCTTGGATGGCATCCCTTTTCTCAAAGCTGAATTTTGACTTTATTTTAAAATAATTTCCTCATCAAAGTCGGCGTCCCTTTTCAAGCATGATTTTAGACCTTTTGAAAATATTAAATTACCTCCTATGAGGCGTCCACCCATGAAAACCCCCCTTTTAGAACTTGAAGTGATGCAACTAGGCCAAGGGGTCAACATTAAAATATAACATTATTTAAATCAACATAACTTATCTCTCCAAAATGCATCCCAAGGCCAAAAATGAACAAACCAACTAAACTGGCTGAAGAAGAGAGCCAACTGCATTGAAAACCACAGGACCACTGCCAGAAATAGAATTTACCAAAAATAGTAAATTCTTGAAGGTGCTCAGATCGCACTACAAGTCATACCACTGCAAAGCTCTCTGAAAACCTAGAAAGAATCCGCAATTCAATCTCCAAACTTCGAGCAACAACATCCTCCAAAACGGGAAACCCTAATTTTACCCTCCGAGTAGCCTACGGATCTCCAGAATAGGCCAACGGTCAACTGAAATGATCACGCTCGAGAAGGGGACATTACAAGAACATACCTGCAACAAGAGTTTACAGCCAAAACAAAGAAGAAAAGCCCTAGGCGCCATGTACAAACTCAAATCTGCAAAAACGTGGCAATGGTAGAGAAAAAATGGGGGATTTAATAAAGTTGCAGACATTGCCAAGTATTTTTTATGCCAAAAATCTCTCCAATCGGGGTACATATGAGCAAGAGCAAATTAAAAATCCACAAAAACACTTGCAAAACTAATTTCGAGTTTTTTGATGTTCATTACAAGTTTAAAATAACTTGTAAAACTTCATTGCAAGCATTTCGATTTTTTTAAGTCTCGTTACAAGTGAACAAAATAACAAATAACTTTAAAAATGCTCTTTACTTGCAAATCGGGTTATTAGATACACTTTGCAAGTGAACATTATGATAAAAGACTCAAATAGGAACTTTTAGAGCTCATTGCAAGTAAACTTTTAAAAATAAAGAAAAATAGGAACTTTTAGAGCTCATTACAAGTAAACTTTTAAAAATAAAAAGAAAAATAGGAACTTTTAGAGCTCATAACAAGTTAACTTTTAAAAATAAAAAGAAATAGGAACTTTTGGAGCTCATAACAAGTTAACTTTAGTGAAATCGAACTTTTTATAACATATTGCAAGTAACTTTTTAAAAAGTAACTTGTAAAGTGAACAAAAAGTTCCTACAACTTGTAAGTTATATAAAAAATTCCTACAACTTGTAATTAGAACAAAAAGTTCCTACAACTTGTAAGTTATATAAAAAGTTCCTACAACTTGTAAGTTATATAAAAAGTTCCTATAACTTGAAATTAAAACAAAAAGTAACTTGTAATAAGAGCAAAATGTTCCTATACCTGTAAGTTACACAAAAAGTTTCTATAACTTGAAATTAAAACAAAGAGTAACTTGTAATAAGAGCAAAAAGTTCCTATCACTTACTTGTAATAAGAAACCAAAACCCCTACTTGCAGTGATGCCCCGGAAACCTGAAATTGACCAAAAACACACAAAAAATGACTCAGAATTTCACGAAAACGGACAAGAGTGAATGAAAAATGTTAGTCAAAAATTAGGGACAACACAACTCAGCTACTTGAACTGTTGTAAATGAACTAGTGATGGCAAAGAATTGAGAAAAATTTGTCAATCTATCCCCCACAACATAGATGCAATCTCTCCCTTGCACTTTTGGCAACCTCGTGATGAAATCCATCACAATACTTTCCCATTTCTGATTGGGAATAGGTAGGTAGGGGCTGCAACAAACCAGCTGGAAAAGTGTGCTCATTCTTGTTCATCTGGCAAGTTTGACACTCCTTTATGTAGTGTAAAACTTCATCTTTCAGCCCTTTCCATGAAAATATTTCACAGATCTACTTGTAAGTCTTAAAATACCCTTGATGACCAGCAAGAGGAATGTCATGAAAAGATTGCAAAATCTTCTTCTTAAGCTTAGATTCTGATACCAAGAAGATTCTACATTTATATTGTATCAACCCATCAACCAATTGATATCTTTCATCTTGCAAATGACCCTCAACAATGCTGGTTGCAAACTGATTTTCGACATAATCAACAACAATCTGCTCCTTCCAATTAGTAGTAAGCTCAACCAAAGAATTCAAATGAGGTCTTCTTGAAAGAGCATCAGTGACTATGTTATTTTTTTCTTTGACATACTCAATGTCAAAGCCGTAAGCTTGAAGCTTACTCACCCACTTCTACTGCCTTTCATTCAAGTCCTTTTGATGCATGAAGTGCTTGAGACTGTTATGATCAGTCTTCACCACAAAATTGCTCCCAACCAAGTATTGTTTGAACTTGGCTAATGCATGCATGATTGCAAGCATCTCCTTATCATAAATTGAATATGATCTTTCAACTCCTCTTAGTTTTCTGCTCTCGAAGACAATAGGGTGTTTGTCTTGCATAAGAGCAACCCCAACTCCTTCACCTGAAGCATCACACAGCAATTCAAATGGCTTGATGAAGTCGGGTAGAGCCAACACTGGACAAGAACTCATAATTTGCTTGAACTTGTCAAACACAACTTGTGCCTTATCTATCCACAAGAAAGCTCCCTTCTTGTTAAGATCAATGAGGGGGGTGATCATCTGAGAATACCCTTTCACGAACCTTCTATAGAAGCCACACAACCCCAAAAACCCCTTCAAGTGTGACACATTCTTTGGAGGTGGCCAATCTACAATTTCCTTGATCTTTTCTGGATCAACTCTAACACCCTTAGAGCTGATAATGTGGCCAAGGTAGAGCAGCTCCATCATTCCAAATTCACATTTGGATTTCTTTGCAAATAGACACTCAACTTCCAAAATACTTATCACTTCCTCCAAGTGATTCAGGTGCTCTTCCCATGACTTGTTGAATATGAGAATATCATCGAAGAAGATGAGCATGAACTTCCTCAATTGTTGCCTAAAGATCTTGTTCATGCAAGACTAGAAAGTTGCAGGCGCATTCGTCAATCTGAATGGCATGACTAGGAATTCATAGTGCCCAAAATGACACCTAAAGGAAGTTTTCTCAATGTTTTATTCCCTCATCCTTATTTGATGGTAGCCCGATCTAAGATCAATCTTAGAAAAATACATGGCTCCATGTAGCTCATCAATAAGCTCGTCTATCCTGGGAATTGGATAGTGGTTCATAATTGTCTTCTGATTTAGCACATGGTAATCAACACACATGCACATTGTGTCATCTTTCTTTTTGACCAACACCACTACTGAAGCGAAGGGACTCTTGCTTGGGCGAATGTGACCCATATCTAAGAGCTCTTTGATAGCCTTCTCAATTTCATCCTTCCGCTTCTTTGAGTAACGGTAAGGAGTTGTGATAACCGGCTTTGCACCCTCTTCAAGTTCTGTTGCGTGCTCACAACCTCTTTCAAGAGGTCTCCTAGGAGGTATACTACCAAAGACTTTACTCTTCTTAGTGATCAAGGACTAAATATCAGGATGGTGGTGCCTCTTATCTTCCACTAGATCAGCTGGTAAAATCATGCACTCTGCTGCCCACTCTACTTGATCATGACGAATCATCCTTTCCATTCTCTTAAATGATACAATGCAAGGGCCTCCATTTGACATCCCTCTTAACACCACCTTCTTTCTATCATATTGAAACTTCAACTCCATCGTCTGCAAATTCAAGGTGATCTCTCCAAGAGATTGCAACCATTGAATACGAAGCACTGCATCGGTATCACCAATGCCTACGACATAAAAGTCATCTTTCACCTCATAATTGCCCAACTGCAAGGATAGGTTGGGAATCTTTCTATTGCATGACAAAGTGAACCCATCGGCCACCATCACTTTGAAGCCTTCAAACTCCTCCATCTTGAGGCCTCTCTTTGCTACCAATCCTTTGTCAATGAAGTTATGGGTTGCTCCAATGTCGATTAGAGCAACAATTTGTTGCGATCCGATCACTCCATGATCTCAAAAAGACTCATTCTTTTGGAAGTTTGAGAGTTGTGCCAAAGCACTCCTTCCTCCATGGTCTTTTGTTTCCTCTTCTGGAGAATTTTCTTCATCACTTCCTGCTGATTCATACTGCTGATCAGACAAATCAGATTCTGATCCAGAATCAGAATAGGCCTCCATATGATTTGAATGACCCTTTCCATAGCATTTGTGGCCTTTAGTCCAAGGTTCTTGGCATGTGTAACAAAACTCCATCTTTTCTCAACTTCTCACGAAGCTCTTCAGTCATCTTTTGAGGAAACTTCTTAGGCTGATTCAAAGAATGCTTCTTATCCTTTTTGTGACTAAAGGATTTGGACTGAATTTTGGCTCTGGGGCAGCCAACTCCATGCTTCTGGATTTCTTGATTGCTTCATCAAGAGTTGATGGATCAAAGGCTTTAACCCAACCCTTCAATGGTTTTGTCAAACCTTCAATTAACAACACTACTGGCCTCCTTTATGTGATGTTGGGCACCATCACGGAGCAGTTGACCACTTTAAAGACAGCAACTCAAGAGGTTGTCACTGATTTCAACTAGATATGGTGCTCCTCCTAAATACATAAACCCTACAACCTTCAACAAACCCTAGCACCTGATGAGGCCTCCAATGTTTTCATAATTTTTCCTTGGGCACTCCAATCTATTCAGACTGGTCAACTGCTGATAAATGTTTGGAGTCAAAGGTATGATGAAGTTTTATAAGCTGCCAATCATACGTGCTCAAAATGCTGCAGAAACAAGTGACTGGAAACACTATTTTTACCCTTTTCAGAGGCTGAAAACCATGTGATATCAACACATCCCCTCCAAAGTCCCAATTTTGTTTTATGTTTTTATGTTTTCACCACAACTAGGTCAGACTGTAGTGATGAACCCCAAGAAATAGGAGCATTATAGGTGCACTCCTTAGAGGGTTAAGTCATCAAAACATGACATAGACTACTTGAGGTGCACCCTTTAGCTACATCTGCTGCTTACGACCTGTTTTTACTTGCAAGGCACCTCTTTCAACCATGTTTGGTCATCTATGTCAAGTTTAACTTAGTATTTCAGCTATAGGCACACTTTTTGGGGCATATCTACCACTTAACACCTGACTTGTCCTCACTAGGTGCTCAATTCATCCTCCCTTGCCAATTAAAAGTTGTCAAGATGCATATAGGAGTGCAATACACTCCTGCTGGCCACTTGAAACTTGTCTTATTTCATCTGCACACTTATTTTTGCTATCTCTGCCACTTAAACACATCCCAGGTGCATTTTTCTGTTGTTGCCACCGTTTTGACTGATCAAAATATATGTTAGGAACACTTTTGTGTTTCACTTGTCACTTAAGTTCATCGACTGGACTCTCTTAGATGCCTCTTTTTCATGCTTCTGTCATTTAAAAAAGTCTTAAACATGTTCAGGTGCATTCTTAATGCATCCTTGCTGCTTGTGCCACTTGACTGATTGGTATCTCCTCTTTGGGCATCTTTTCCAACCACTTGTGTCACTCAACACTTAGCAAAGACATACGGGCATTCTTTTATGTTACTTGTGTCACTTAAATCTGACTTGACTATCTGAGGCAGGCGCAACACTCGCTTATGAAACTTGAGTTTGTCACAAAACTGACCCTAGCGCCCATTTTGTTCACCCTTGCCACTTAACAACCAAGATGACCTGCAGGCATTCGTTTTAATCATCCTTGTCACTTGAAAGACTTATAGGCATGATTTTATGTCAATGCTGTCACTTGAACTGCCATCATTTCCCCTCAGCCATGTTTGACAGTCATCTCTACCACTTAAAGGACTGTTATTTCTCCTTGGTGTGCATTTTGGATATTCAAGTTGCTTGAGGATGATCAAAATCTCTTAGGCACCCTTTTTTACCTGCATTTGCCACTTAACATTGCCAATAAATCCATCATGTGTGCTTTTGGAACACTAATGCCTCTTAAGTGTTGGTACCTCACTTCTAGGCACTTATTTAGTGCATTCTGGTCATTCGAACCCTATCTAGGCATGCCAACATGATCTTCACTTTCACAAACATTTTGCCTAGCTTCCTTCCTCTTGAACTGTCTTTCATTGTTTCTTTTACTTCTAAATGGCCTCACTAATGGACAAGACAACCTTATCACAACCATACATTAGATAAGGATGGTCCTCAAAGAGAACATTAACACTTTGTTCTAATCTACAAACATTTTAAAAAGAAAAGATGACAAAACACAAGAAAATGGCCTCCCAACTTTTGTAGGGGTGCACCACCCCTAACAGGTATTATTTTGTCATGTCTCTAGAAAGCAATCTATGTTAATTGTACGGTATTTAAATTAATTTAATGACTACAACCCGCACTTCTAGTTGTACCTTAATTGCTTGACAATTGACAATGAATTCCACAGCATTACAACAAAAGAGTGATTGAGTTGTGTTTGGTATGGACCAGCTGTAAGTTTTGTTCTTTGTCATTGGAGGTATGTTTAAGGTTGAAAAGCCATTGTTTAATTATGAGCCCCTTTGTATCTTCACTATTAGGGGGGGCTACAGTAAAAAATGCCTTAAATGACTTTGCCTAAATTCCTGCTTCTCCCTTTTTGTGTCTTTCGCAGAATCCTTTGCCACTTCATCAATATTGCTGGAAGACAATATTTGCAGCTGACAGAGCTTTGAGATGGAATGGTGTTGATTGATATGGACTAGAGAACAAAATCGTTGAGTTGGAACACCTTTTTCCAAGTAGGACAAAATCTAGCTGCTTTTTAGTGTTATTCTAACATGAGTTATCAGATAGCCCAATGTCTCAGCATCCCTTTACATACTTCCCTGCTCCTTAAAAATGTTCATTCTTGACACTTGAGTTTAGGTGGAGTTGGATTCTTCTTGTGGACGTGACACAGAGATGGGCTGGGAGGTGGTATTGTGGTAAGAATACTTTCTAGAATTTGGCATTGGACAAATTTCAAACATAATTTTGCACAATGTTAGACAAACTTTTCCTTCCAACTCCATAAAACAGAGTAGAAAAAATAATGTTTCCAGCACATCTTGAACATTTTGAACAATGCTTACAAAGTAAAGACAAACAGATCAAAATCAAAAGTAAGAATGCCAAATGGTATATTGAAAATTCTTACTATGGCTTTAAAGTTTAGAACACACAATTATTTGCACTTATAAAAGTAGTAATCTGGATAACTGATGCATTCCTTTCAGAAACTACATTCATAGAGATCTTTAATGTCATCCATGATGATATAAAAGCAAATAAAAGCTTGCGAAGAAGAATTAGATTACCATCACCGCCTGTTATTGGAGTAATTCCAGTCAGACAATTGATTGTGGTTGTTTTGCCAGCTCCATTTGGTCCAAGGAGACAAAACAGCTTATCTTTCTCAAAATTTATCCATAGACCCTAACATTTGGTAAGATGAAAGAGTGGCAATAAACTCTATTTAGAATAGCTGTAAAGCTCAAAATTATTTATTTAAAGTTCAAAAGAAGCCACAAGATGCACATCACCATTGTTACACCAATAGACCCTCTCATGAGTCTATAGTTTGTACCTTTACAGCATGATAGGGAGCCGTTTTTTTGCATTTGAAGCAACAACTCATATTTCGGATACCAGGGTATGTCTTAACTAGACCACGGACTTGGACAGCTACACTTGGATCTGTTCTATTCTCAATTGCTTGGCGTTTGACTACTGATTCCTCTTCTACAACATCTTCATCATCAGGAGTACTTTCAGATAATGGTGGGATGGACCCTCTACAGCTACAGCAACCCCCACCTGAAAAGAATCAAATGTAGTAGGCATGAGTTTTCCACAGTGAACAAAAATGATTTGAATCTTTTGGATTCAACTATGTAGGTTGTTTTGCATCAACACTTCCGATTCAACTGTGTAAGTTTTTTTGCATCAATACTTCTGATCACGGAGTGTGATGATCCAAAGTATTAATGGAATAAAACTTACACAGTTAAATCCAAAACCTTGAAATCATCAGAATCAAATATAGTTTAGTGAAATAAATTGGGAATTGGTGTTATTTGCTGATGCTCGTTGGAATCTAGGATACATCACTAAAAAGGAGATGCAGTGCCAAAAGCAATTGAAATTCATAATTACTTTCTACTCGATTGCTGCCTTTTCCGGTCCAGTATGATGGATTTATGAAGTAAAACCATGATTTCCGCACACCATTTACATCTGGGAGCACATTGTCAAAGTAAATGGCTAGGATGAACCACACAAAGAATGTTGCTGTGAGCCATTGGAAAATGTTATCCTGGAAACAAGATAAGGGCCATTCTGATTGAGCAATTGACCAGATCTCTTGGGTACCAGAAAGCTTATGAATTGCTAGAATTGAACAGGTCCCTCAAGTACAACTTTGCCATGTGTACAATGAAGTCTTGGAAATATATGAAACATGATTTAAATGTCATTTTTACCAGAATATGAAATGGAAAACAGGGCTAGTAAAATTGGTATCAAACAAGACAAACCATTGTAATAAGACATTCATCATCTACAGAAGGGCACTTTGATCTACTGGACCAACTGATTCCTTCATCTTCTTTTGTGGATGTTGCATCACCCAGCAACGCAAGGCCTTTGGAAAAAAGATTTGGAGGGAATATGGACCAGATAATGCGGAGGTTCTTAGAATAGGTGTTTGAATATGGAAACCCAAAAGTTGTTACAAGCTGCAGAAAGCAAAAACAAGATGTGTTCAAAAGTATTCTATATCATGTAAAAATTACAATTTGTGCAAGATTTGACTTATCAAGATTCTTGTGAGGAAGAAATCCAGGAACATGATGTAAACACAAATATTTTCAGAACTAGACCTGAGTTATGAACCCGATTATGTAGACAGAGAATCCGACAGAGGTTGCAGATGAGGATTTGCTTATAAAGGTAGACAACATGAAGGCAAATCCAATCTGTTGCATTATATTTGCCAAGTGAATTATCCATTATTATTGCATCTTTGTGTATTTTTACTCTAAATTGTGTCTCTTCTGTAAATTGAATATTCATCTAGAAAAACAAAACCTTTATTCTACAGGTATGCAAACAAAAAGGATGGTACTCACCATATTGAACTGAAACAGAAAGAATATGAAGAACAAAATTTCAAAGCTATTATTAAGGAAAAAGTAGAACTGGAAAATCATGCCAAATAGAATCAAGAGAATTGCAGACACGAGTGTAAGTAAACCCTCCCATGTCAACCAAGTCAACCAGTATACTGAATCATAGAGTCCCATTATAGACATTGCCTGCAGGATCGGCAAGGAGCATTAGACAACAATCTCAATAACAGCTAACCAGATATATCCTCTACAGAAATACTTTTATTAAAAGTATACATTTCCTTGGACATAGAGTTTACACAGCAACACTGCAGCCTATATATCAACAATGACAAGAATAAATGAGATTAGTTCTAATTACACTGGAATAAGATTAATGTATTTCACACCTGACGAAGTTTCAGCTCCTTTTCAGCAAGAATGGAACCTAATTGGATGACAAACCCAAACATTGCAGCTGCCAGGAAAAATGTAGGCCCAACCGTTCCAACAGTAGAGAAAGATTCAGTGGCTGGATGTGCGAATTCCTTAAGTCCCACTGTCCAGCTGAAACTTGATTCTGCATCCAATTATGAATGTTGAATAATATGCCAGACCAAGTGTATGGGGATAATCATTGACAAAAACCAGCTTTTCATGCAACATAAAATGAACATTAACATAATTGAACAACAAATTGTCTCTAGGGGACAAAATTTGGTCAACATGTCCTCATAATGGCTTCAATCAGCTCATCAACAGCATACTTTTGTATGAAAATATCACGTAACAATTTTTTTAAGGCTTCAACTGTCTATAAAAAAATGAGGCTTCCAGAAACTATCTATCAGAATACTAGGTAATTATCTATCAGTAATGCAAAACATGATTGAAATTTTCAATCCTAATATCCTGTGTAGACCAGAAGACTGAAAGGGAATAAGCGTAATTTGCATATAGAATTTGGGAAAGTCTTAAATAAACAATGAACGAGAGCAGTGTACTTCGTCGTATGAACTCTGCATCGGTTGTTTGTTAAAAGTTTGTTTTGGGATGAATTTAAAAGGCTCTTTAGTTTATAAATTGATTGTGTCATCCTGCCCTTATCTTGCATTTCAAGTCGAAGCATTATAATGTGCCTATTCATATCATTTTTTGTTGGATTTTTACAAATGAGATGCAATTTATGTAAGGATGTCCATCAAATACCAAGCATTCTTAATGTAAAAAGAATAGATCATACAAAGGTGAACAAGAGAGCCAAAAAGAGAGAAAAAGAAAAGGGAGAATCAAAAAATGGTTGTACACCAAGATGGACTGCTTTAATGATTTCATAGAATCATATAGAATCTTCTTTGATGACATATTGGTTTACAACAAATCTTGGGAGGAGCATCTTGCCCATTTGGATACAGTGTTGGGTATTCTTGATAGGGAGTCCTTGTACGCCAAGGAGTCCAAATGTGGCTTGGGTATGACAAAGTTGTTGTATCTAGGTCAAATATTTTGCAGGAGAACTAGGATATCATGAGAACTCTTCAAGAGAACATTCAGAAGGCATATAATCAGCAAAAATAGTATGCAGATCAGAGGAGAGTTGAGCGATCTCTTGATGTAGGGGATATGGTGTATCTAATGTTGCAGCCCTACCATCAGTCCACTCTTAGGAAGAGTGGTGCAGAGAAACTCAATCCACATTACTATGGTCCTTTCAAGATTATCAAGCGGATTGGCGAGGTGGCTTATGAG
This sequence comes from Sequoia sempervirens, assembly GCA_007258455.2. NCBI lineage: Eukaryota > Viridiplantae > Streptophyta > Pinopsida > Cupressales > Cupressaceae > Sequoia > Sequoia sempervirens. The sequence continues at coordinate 42,334 of VDFB02340765.1, read as the reverse complement.
TTGGACCTACCAGCAAATAGCAAGGTACATAATTTATTTCATGTATCACGCCTCAAGAAGGTGTTAGGACATCGCATTGTTTCCTCTTCAGCTTTACCACCCCTGGATGATGAGGGGAAATTGAATTTAGTACCTGAGGTCATCATAGATTTGAGAGAGCATCGACTGCGAAGACGGGTCATTAGGGAGTATTTGATTATGTGGAGGGACTTGCCAGTAGAGGATGCTACATGGGAGAGAGAGGATATTTTGCAACATTTGGAGTTGAGATTGCTTGGGGACAAGCAATTTCAAGGAGGGCAGACTGTAAGGTCCCCTCCTAGCTAGTTCCAATTTCGTGTTGAGATTAGCCTATTATTTTGACCCTCGTAGGCTAATGGTTTTGGATATAGGGTCTTTTGAGGCAGATACTTGGTCATTTGATGACATTATTCATCTCCAGAGCTTAGTTTGGTTCAGGCTTGGCCTTTGTAGAGAATTTGGGACTCAGTTTGCATACTTACTATTTATAGTAAGTCATTTAGCCAGTGGAGTCTAGTGTTACTATTTATAGTAAGGCACCTAGACGTGATTTGATTGCAGTGTTGATTCCAGAGTTCAGTTAGCATGGTGAAATAAGGTGTATTGAGTAAGTTATGTCATTTAATTGTTATTAAAGGTGACTCTAATAATAATTATTAATGAAAAGCATATTATAAAGTTTATGTTTGTACTTTATTGCAAGTGGGGCCATGACACTTAAAAAGTACATTAAATAACTTATTGTTTTGGGCGCCCATTATGAGGTTATATCATAAAGTCAACAAAAGCATATTAAAAAAGCATTTTTAATGATTAAAAAGCCAACCGAGTGGATCGACCATCTTATGAGAAGTATATAAGAGGCCAAAAAGCAAATCAACCTCATCTTTTTGAGCACTTGGCATTGTCTGTTGGTGATTTTGGCATTTGTGGAGAGAGACCAAGGGTTTCTGCAATTTCCAGCTTTTACCAGCATTGGAGAACGAGTTTTCTTCATTGTCTTTGCATCCTGAGGGCGTGCAACATCATCTGAAAGTTTGCTTATTGATTTGGCTTCATTCAAAGGTCAAAATAGTGCAAATTGGTGAAGATATATTCAAGGGTTTGAACCAGATTTCATTGTGAGAAGCATATATCTGTTGCAGCTGCATCTAATAAACATTTGGCACAGTTTTCAAGGGCTGTATAGCTTCAGAAATGCCAGCCATACCTTCTCCAGGCCACACGTGTTTCTCCTAGGCCAAACGCGTAGCTTCTTGAGCCCATTCCTTCCTCATTGCTGGCATCTATTCCAATAAAGGTTTCTGGTGTGGTTTTCAAGGTGGAGAAAACACATCTTGCAGCAGTTCGATTATTTGAAGGGTTTATAATCTGCTGTCATAATTTCCAGATTTCAATATAATTTTTGTCTACAATTTCCGGGTATGCATTCTCATGCAAAAAGCATATAAGACAAACTATTGCTAATAGATTATCTATTGCTGCATTTATTTTCCAGTTGCATTTGTATATCTTTTTGTTATTTCTTTCTTGGCATTCTATATATCAAAAACACAAAAAAACAACAAAACCACAAAAACAAACAAAAAAACATCAGTTCAGCTGCATAGCATGTTCATTCAGAGACAGGAGGGTTGTTACAGTCTTGTCCATATGAAAGGTAGAACTGAAACGTATTAGGCATAGAGACTACAATATGAAGCTGGTTATATAGAAATGAAGTATCATATCCTCATATAAGGGCTTGTTTGCTTTGCATTTCACTATAAAGAAAGCTACATCAACATTGCTGTCCTTCCTCATCTCTTCATCAAGGAGTATAAAAATTACCCAAAACAAAGTTTTTGCTTCAATAAGGCATTTTGATTAAAATGGTCTAAATCTTGTAAAATTGTCGTCAAAAGTCAGTTTTAGGTCAAATGAAGCATGGACTTTTGTGGGTTTATTGTCCGGAAGATATTGGCAACTTTTGAAATTTTTGAAAATTAGGGTTTTGGGCCCTTGTTTTTAGGAAAAACCCTAAAAAATAGGATCTTTCCAGAATTGACTGAAAAATAACTTTGATTGGCTTATTTCACTTCACGATCACATTGATAAGTTAGAATCAAGAAAAAGTCAGTTTAGCTCTGGTGGGTCTATTTCACTTTTTCAGGAGAAAAGTTAGGACCTCCAAGGTCGTCAATGGTAGTTGGCTAGTACCAAGTGTTGAAATCTAAGCTTCAAACACTTTAGCGAAGATTCTATGGCGAAAGATGCTCGAAAAGATGCTTTGTGACAGAGGGGATTTTCAAAAAGTGAAATGTGAAAAATATTCTAAGTTTGTATTGTACCCAAAATAATTTTTTGCTTCAATAAGACATTTTGATTAAAATGATCTAAATCATGTTAAATTGTTGTCAAAAAGTTCATTTTAAGTCAAACAAAACATGGGCTTTTTGTGGGTTTATGTCAAGGAAGATACTTGCAAAATTTTGAAATTTTGAAAATTAGGGTTTCGTACCCCTATTTTTAGGAAAACCCCTAAAAATAGGACCTTTCCAAAATTAGTTGAAAATGATTTTGATAGGATAATTTAACTTCACGATCACACTGGTCAAGTCAAAATCACCAAAAAGTTTGTTTTACTCTAGTGGGTCTACTTCATTTTTTCAAGAGAAAAGCTAGGACCACCATAGCCATTAATGGCAAATGGCCAGTACAAGGTGTCGAAATCTAAGCCTCAAAAGCTTCAAGGAAGAATCCATGGCAAACGATGCCTGAAAAAGATGCTTTGCGATGGAGGGGATTTTCAAAAGTGAAAAATGCTGAAAAGTGAAAACATTCTAAGTCTAGGACTCTAGAGAATGCATGCCTTGCTATAAGAAAGATGCTACGCAGTCAATGCCTTAGCCATTTTTCAAGCACCCGTACATGTAGAATAGTGAAAGCAATTGCAACACGGTGAACACAAAGTGCAAGGAATGTTGGAAGCTTCATAGATCACGCATGCGCAACGGCGAACGCAGTCAACACATTAGCAACGACGACAATGCAGTCAACAAACACATGAACGGCTAGTGTTGGTGTTGCATGCAGACAGCAAGCGCGGTCGGCAAATAGTGATCGCGGTCAACGCAATCAACAACACAGTAAACACGAAGCTCGAAAAGGATGAAAATCACCGAAAATGACTAACTCTAGAGCCCACTGCACCCCTGCAGGCCAGGGGCACCCATGAATTCAAGAGGCCAGCTGCAATTGTTAACAATTGCAAAACCGATCATCCTCTTCAGAATTCTACTAGCTTTTCAATGCATCATCAAGCAAGTCCATTAGATTCATCAATCATTGACAAACAGAGGCAAAGACAGAAGATGTTGAAAGCGAGAGTCATCAAAGACAACAGTCAACCACAGAAAAAGTGCCCCTGTAGCCCTAGGGCGCCCAAGAAACAAAGCTATTAGATGCCAGTCTTTGGATTGGCAACCACCAGATGATCTCCCAGGATTCAGCCTAGCTTCGTGATGGATCCAACAACTAACTCATGAGACATATCAAATAACAACAACTGTTGATCATCCAAGCACATGAACCAGAGGGTAAATTAATGAGCATCAATGCAAAAGAGCCCCTGCTGACCAGGGGCGCTCATCATTCTGGGCAACCAAATGAAGTTTTCAACAAATATTTTCTACAAGGCATCTGCTCAGCATCCTTTCAGCTTCACAATCAATCTAGTTGCAAGCTCACAGGACCTATCAAGCACTCACAAACGAAGATCAAGCGTAAAAAACTAGGAGCAACGGTAAAACGAAGAACACAAAGAATTGGCTAAGTGTTAAGGAAATTGCACCTTCCTAGAAATAGGCGCCCAACTTTTTGAGCAATCAAATGCAGTCTTCAAGCTCCATAACCTCCAAGAAGTCCTCCGTCTTGATCGATCTCAGCAATGACACCGTCAGCAGGCTCAACAGATAAATCAAGCATCTAACAACGAAGATCAAACTAGGGAAGTTCGTGAAAGATTGCAAACTGAAAATGACAACACAAAAGGTCAAAAGCTCCCCTGCAGGCCAAGGGCGCCCAAGCTTTTGGGACCCCTAAATCAACTTTCAGAACTCGCGAAGCCAATCATCGTTTCCGGGACTGAACTGGTTATCCATCCCATGTTTCAGCACGTTCACCGAAATCATCAGTCATCGATGATCTCAGATCAAAGCACTGAGGATCGAACTGGAGGAATTGAAGAACACCCAAGAAACTAAGTCTAGTGAAAAATGCACCTTCTTGGGAAAAGGCACCCAAGAATTAGAGGCATCAAACTTAGGTTTTAAGCTTTGAAGCTCTTGAGCACACTTCTTCAAAGTTGATTCATCTCAGCAATGGATCTGTCAGTAGCACTTCAGGATCAACTGAGCAATCAGAATCAAGGATCAAACAAAGGCACTTCGTCACGAAAAAAGAATAAAAAAATGTTCAACTCCTCAACTTGGACGCCTAAAGTCAAAATAGGCCCAGTTGACTAAAGTTGTCTATTTTGAAAGCCTTTCCATGTCTAAAACATCCCCAAATTGGTGGAAATCAGTTCTATGAACTCCTAATCCAGCAAATTGACTCCTCAATCATGTGTTGGCGGCTGAACTTGATTGATTCGACATCAAACACTATATATCAAGCCTAGGCGTCATTATTCATCATTTCTCTTTTCAAGTTGGAGCTCAAGAATGAATATTTTTCTCTCCAAACATCATTTGAAGATCCGATAGAGGGCTTTCTCAGCATTCTTCATGTTTTCAAGAATCAGTTGCACAGAGGGACAATATATCATAGTTTACATCTCCAGGCGTGATTTTCTTGAACATTTAGAGAGGCAGTTTATAACTTCAAAACTTTTTCCCCTTTTTTTCTTCTATTCTTGTCTTAGATCTTCTTGCATGTCCAAGTAAACAATAGTTATTCACAAATCTGACTTTCTAGGTATAATCAACACAGCAGTTTCAACAAAACTCACATGTTAGATTCTTCTAGAAAAAAGTAGCCCTGCTGCCCCTTTTTTAGGGTTTCCGGAAAAAGTCACAATTTCAAAAACAGACAAACTGAATTTGTTCAACTTTGAAGCACCTACAATACCCATGTGTCAAATTTTTCAGGAAAAACAGTGCTTCGTTGCTTCTCGCTACTTCTACTGCTTCTAAAAGCTTCTGCCCCAAGAAGTTCTTGCATGTACAAGGAAAAGTGAGTTTTTGGAATTTGTGACATTTTGGGTTCATTCAAAAAATTATTCCCAACAAAACCCACGTCTCAAAAAAAATCATAAAAAGTACTTCTCGATAAGGCTATTTTTAGCAGTTGCAAAAAAGTTGACCAAATAGTATCGAGTGCCCAGTCAATCTTCAAGTTTTTCAAAATGCAGTTCTCCCAAGCCGAATACAAGACCAAAACGGTCTTAGTTCATGACTTCCTAAAAACAATAGACACCAATCTGCATCAAGCACACCCAAAGGTTGACTTAGAAAAGCTAGAAGGCATAGACCAATGCACACTACAGACTATCGAGCAATCTGGATTGCTTAAGACAACGTCAATTCCCATCTCAGCGTAGAGCGTAGAATTTGCAATAGCCTATGTTAAGCATTACAACCCTACCACACAAGAGATTCAATTAGTGGATGGACGAGTGATTTGCAACCTCAAGCCTAGGGATATCAAAAGGTGCTTCACCATTACACCATGTGTGGAAAACTTGATCATGTCTATGAGAGAGTGTGAAAAGGCATTCAATGTGTCAAAAGACAAGTGTCAAAAGAGGATGGCAGAAAAATGGTTTAAAGAGAAAAAAGCCAACTTGTCGAAGAATGTGGGACGTGAAGAGTTCAGAGATGAATATGCAGTAATGATCACTCTACTCAACCGTATTACTAGTCAAGAAGAGGTAAACAAATTCCAGTCATGGATGTACTATGTCACCGCCAACATCATGAGCAACAAAGAACATTATGACTGACCTGCCCTGATCAATGATACTCTCCACAAGTAGATGACTAGCTTCTTAGAGGCTCACAAGTTTCACATGTGTTCATACCTCATATATTTGATAGCCTTCCAAGGCCAATTTAGAGTGTTGAACAATGTGGGAACGTTGGGTGTGCAAAAGGTTCACGGGCATTTCTCGCAACTTGAGTTCACACAATCAGAAAGACATTTCAAGCGAGTAAATGATCACTTCTTGATGCACACCATGAGAGACCTCGATCATGAGACCCATATATGCATCTCACCAACAGCCAAGGAGGCAATGGTAGATTGGGCGGATTGGTTCATCCAATTCCCCACTTTTACCTACATACGCTTGTATGGGTACTCGGGTCAGCTCACCATGTTACCCCACCATCCATCAGATAGAGTGGTCTTCATGGAGTTCTTGCAGCAGTTGCACGAAGTACATACTCTTTTGCGTCACGAATGCAAGCCGGCTGCAAACTTTCCTTTTCTCATGGGGCTTTACAGGTGCAAGACAGCAACTAATGCCAAGGCTATGGGCCAAGAGATGATGAGACTTAACTTTAAGTATCTCATTGAGAGACGGTCATATGATCCATGGGTTCATTATTCAACACGCCTTGGTCAATGCTCTTCACACAAGTCTTCCATGGAGGACTATTGGTTCAACTATGAAGACGAGTTCAAGGTACGCAGACACAATTGCAATCGGTTCAGACTTCCACAAATTGCTAACTTCATATCAGAGGATGTGGAAGGACTATCCGATGATGATGGGGAAGTTATTCTTCCCTCATTCTTCGTAGATCAGGTTGACTCACAACCTCTCCGAGCAGTGGATTGGTATGCCAAGGAAAGTATGTCTATTGAGGAAAGAACCAACAAAGTTGACTATCTGATGATGATGGGGAAGTTATTCTTCCCTCATTCTTCATAGATCAGGTTGACTCACAACCTCTCCGAGCAGTGGATTGGTATGCCAAGGAAAGTATGTCTATTGAGGAAAGAACCAGCAAAGTCGTTAGAAACAACCAGCTCTACTTGGACAGTAAAAGGACAAGGTAGTTATTCCCAACACAGAGCTACCACCAGTTCATTCTCCACTACCTTCCACATCAAGGGCTATGCCCAAACAGAAGACATGGAGTAACCCTCCTAGAGGAGCCAGAATGTTAGGTCATACAAGGGGAAGAATGCCAATTGTTGATACAAATCAGCAAGAGGTACATGTGGAGACAGCCACAAACACAACTGAGCCAGTCATAGAAACGGTTACAACTGAGATAGTACCGGAGATGGAAGCAAAGCCTCCCATTCCGCCACCACCATAGTAGTCACCGATCCATATTGACTTCGAGCCGGTTCACCACCACGCAACATTGCAACACAATCCCACTCGTCAAGAATTCAAAGGCCTAACATCCATCCTTCTAGCGAGGTTAGTCAAGATTCATCTTGGCTTGAGAATCTCCTGTGAAGGAAGAGAGAGAGGTCGTCCTACCAACTGGACTTCATAGAATTTGACCATGTCCCTTAGGACATGCTAGAGAAGAAGCTCAAGAAGGAAGTCCACATGGGAAAGAATGCTAACAATGAGATCATCATTGAGACTGCTGCATCACCTAAAGATAGAAATGCAAATGAGGTAAAGGTTGATGACTTCACCCTGTTGAAGGTCAACCTCGGCAAGACCACACATCAAGTTGAGGTAGATCTCCTTGAAGTTGTGTCAAGGAGTGTCAAAGAAAGAATGGTGAAGGATGGTAAAGATAAAGCAGCCCTAAAGGCTGAAAACCAAAAGTTGTAACTGTATATATCCAACTTGGTGCATGGTACATCAAACATCTCTGCCTCACCTCCATAGATGTTGGACCTCCCTGTGGAACAAAATCAGCTAAGTCAACTAATCCTATATGGAAAACACTTGAGAGATCAAGTGGAAGAATTCATCATCAAGGGTCGGTGTATACTTGCAGAACTGTACCAACTAAGGTGCAGAGCCCATGACCTTCGCGCGGAGATTCAAAAATTAGAGCGAGATACAACAGAGAAGAGGCATGTGGACGAGATCACTATCTCAGACTTGCAGATGGTGTACAATTCAATTACTACAGAGGAAAACAAGCAACATCTTTACACTTGGAAAGGACAACTTGCATTATTGAAAGCTTATGATACAAACTCTCTAGAATTTATTGAGTACTGACAAATTGTGGCAGGTGTTATCAAGTTCGTGAGAACATTGGTAACATCTATCCCTTGCCTTTACCAGCATGAAGGAGGTGCATACGTCGAGCAAGCTGAGGTACAAACACAGTTTTAGGATCTCATCCATAGCAGTTTATGTGGCGATCCTGTTGATTGCAAGTTAAGTCAAATCGCAGCCATGCCAGCAAAGTTAGATGACGCAGCTGCCAAGACTATTGAATATCAAGAGCAGATTGTAAGCGGTAAGAAAATGTTGCGACAACACATCATCATCTTGTGAAGTATCAGTTGTCTAGATGCAGAGGCAGTCAACGACTGGTTGGAGGAATTGTTGACTCGAGTTGATGAGGTGTAAACACCTAGTTAGGATGTCCTACCCCTCCAAAATATCATTTATGACACAGGAGTTAACTTGATGCCTCTTTCCAAGTAACTCAATGTCCCACTGATTGTGCATGTCTATTTCCACTGATTATGGATGTCTATTTTCGAGGCACTTTTTGTATATTGGAGTTCTCTTTTAGTTTAGAATCAGTTAACTGAAGTAGACTTTCCAGTTAACTGTTAGATTACCTACTTTTAGACATAGGAATAAATCTTGCAGATTGGCAAGAACTAAGTGTTAACTCAAGGAGATTGTTACACCCCGATTGTATAGCTACTACATATTAGTAATGCATAGGGTTAAATGATTGTAAAGAGAATTCTGTGAATGAATAAAATATGTTGTTCCTTGTTATCAATATGAGTGTTTTCACATTTAATGTTGCTTCAATTGATGTTATTCATGGTGAAATATTGCAAAATGAGGTTAATGAATCATGTTATTCTGACTTGAGATGTTTATATATACTGCTAATGTTATGAGCATGTGACTGTCATGAGTTTATGTCAGTGGATGCAAGTATGTGAACCATTCCTCCAAGTGGAGGGGAAATATCTCTTGGGAGAGGAGCTTGGTCGGTTAACCGGTAAAGTGAACTATCTAAGCATACACACACATCACTTTAGATTGAGTGATCTGAGTCAGTTATGTTGGTTCTAGATAAGTCATCCGTAGCTCATATATTGGCATTAGGAGTCTTGTCTACTTCTTTATGCTTTTATGAGTGATGTTTATCTGTATATCTATCTTGTTGTATTATGATCATTATGACGGTAACGTAAATGAATGTAAGTGAATAGGGAGTGGACATATATACATATATATAGTATATACACATATCCATATGTATATACATATCGATACAAGCATATGATTGGCAGATGGATATGCTCATACGGATGCATCGATATGGTATACCTACACATACGTGTAAATAGAGGTATATATATATATATACATATATATGCACACAACCTATAATATGTGGATATTAATAATATTATATTATTATTGCCTGACAATTTACATATACATATCGGATATGCTAACTGGCTTACGATATGTTTACAGTGTGATATATATATATATATATACACCACATTGATTTGATATTAAACTTTAACTATGGAAATTAGGTTAAATTATATCCAACCAAATATTTAATCATCAACCATGGGAATCGAATGAATTGGAATATTTATCTTTGGCAAAGGAAAATTAAAACACGTCATCCTTCAATTTTATGAGAATCGAAATATTTCTTTTGCTATCTTTTGAACTTTGAACAAAATGAAATGAACGCCATGAGGAAATCGCGCACTAGCTTCATGCACGCAAAGCACAAAGGCGATGACCAAGTCGTTGGAAAATACAACACAGCTTTATGTCTGTCAATTTAGCCAAACTAATAGGCTATGTGGGTATTAAACACCAAAGGACTTTTTCACTGTGATTATTCTACCCCCCAGATTATGAAATTGGCACCACATCTAGAAAACGTACGTATAGGTGTCAATTCTGTAAAATTACCATGTGCAATGGAAATAGTCTCCATTCTGCTATCAATCATTGGAAATCGACTCACCTCATTGAAACTGAGTACAGGATTGGAATTACGCCACACACTAAGTTGAATTGTTCAAATTACAGTGTTGGAAAGGTACATGCCTTTTTAGAAGGAATACAATGGGTGTGGGGCTTTATAAATAGCCACCCATTCTTCATTCTTCACTTACTTATATTTTGAGAACTTATCTTTTTGGAGAGCAATCATCCTACTGTTGATTGAGAATTCATCATATTTTCTAAAAGACGTGTTATTCTGTGAATTGATTTTAGCTTATTATTACCATTTTCCATTATTGAATTTCCAGAGCTTCATATATCTAATCAGCTGCAACCATTACCAGTTTGATTATCCATTTTTGAGCGTTTAATTCTAAGTGAGAAAAGTAGAATTTTGTGAGGGAATTGCCAATTGTTTGGAAGTGCTGGAAGTGTTGTGAGAATAGGCTGAGTCATCATCATCTGGGGAAAAAGCTAAATACAGGCATGAGATATTCTTCTACTGTCAATTTCATTAGTAATTCTTAAAATATTTCTGGAATTTTGTTTACTGTTTGTGCATAAATAGGGAATTGCTTCATGAATTGTACCCCTATTGTGTATAGAAAGTGAGTTGTTCTATGAACTGTATATCTATTTGCACCTAGGAAGTAAATTGTTTAAAGGATAAAAGATGCATACTTGTTGTGTTTTCCATTATTTGTATGATCTCCATATAAGGAGAATATGGTTGCAATGGTTACTATATACTAGGACTGAAATGAAGGCATGAGCCAAGTAATACCATCAACTTAAGTTATTAGGTTAACTTAGATGAGCTTGAGTTACTCCTAGGATAAAGATTCCAGGTATAGGAGGGAATGTGTGATTTACTTGTTATGCTGATTCATTTCTAGTAGTTAGTATGTTGTAGGATGTCTAGGGTATGAATTATCCACTGGAGGACATAACCTATGCATAGTGTAAGATAGCCCTAAGTCAAATCGACCCTAAATAGTGTATGTGATAGATGACCCTCAGTCGAAATACTGTATGAAATACTTTGGCCAAAGTAGTGTAATGTACAAAACATCCACTTAGACTATGTGATGATTACACTATCAGTTCACCGTGATCCCGTATACATTCTAGATCAAGGGATGTCGTATTGCACAAGATCTAGTTATGTAGGACACACCACTATGCTCAGTTAGTTAACAGTATCAGTTACTCTACCAATCTCTTTGTCGAAGGAAGGGCCATCTATTGAATAATAAATGTGTAGGGGACCGCATTATAAGTTTGTGGTTGGCCAAAAAGCGCCCGAGTGATGTTTCTCCTCCACAGCAAGCTATTGAAGTACCGAGATTTGAAAGGTAGAATTCCTAGACCTTCTTACTACTATTTGTTCAAAAGCTCATTGAGCTATGTTTGTACTTGTATGTCTTCTTACTCTGATGTTTACTTGAAAAGGAAAAGTTATTTTGTTGTAATGAATTGTATTATGTTGAAATGTTTTCAATTAAAAGAAAATAATTTTTTTGTTACAATGGCTATTTACTCGTTATCTTTAATTGTCTGATGTAAAATTAAGAAATTTTCATTTCACGCAAGGGTTAGAACGTTACAGAGATTTTAGGGTTTCCTACTCCTTTGAGCTTCTATAAATAAAAGCATCCTTGCTCATTGTATTTTAACTTTACTTCACGGCAGCAAAGCGTTGAGCTCAAAAGCCTTTGACTTTGTTCGCTTAGTATATGTTCTTGAATCGTATTTGTTATAGCTAAACGCTAAGCACAGCTTGCATTCTTTCTATTCAGATAGGTGTGTTCAATCTATGTTCATGTTTTATTGGTTGATCGCTTCTTGTGCGATTGTCTCTTTGACACAAGTTGCTGTCCCAAAGTGTAATCTTTGATTGAAGTTGAGATAATAAATCAGGAGAGCTACCTTGCATTTGATCCAAAAGTCTCAAGATCTATCATTGTATGTTGTTCCAAATAATCTTTCTTTCAATCTACACCTCGGAAAGAGCACTATGCCTCCTTGGGAATTTAGAGAGTAGGATTATCGTTATATGTTGTTTGTAGTAGTTTACCTTTCAGTCTACACCTCGGAAAGAGCAATGCGCCTCCTTGGGAATCCTAACATCTAGCCTACCGTTTGATAATTACTTGCATGAGTTTTATTTCGGCATAAATCTGGAAGTTCAGAGCCTTCGGATGCATTTTGAGAGATAGTTCATCCAAGTGATCGAACCATTCCATTCCCGCTCCTATATCCTCTTGCTCTGTTTTTCTAGAGGAAATAGGTCAGATTAAAAGTTAGCCTAGTTGTAGTTAAGATCTGCAAAAACCAGAGAAAACTTTAGCTGCAACGCATTGTGTTTATGCACCCTTGTGCCCTACCACTGAGTAAAAAAGATAGGAACTTAGTCCATTTTACTTTTACGCAACCATCAACAAAAGAGGGAGCTTCCCCTCCTAATTTGAAGAGTAGTTAATTTTGTGCATAGCTATCTGTTTCCAATAAGCACTCCAGAGGTGCTAATTGAAATGCCAACAATATGGAAATTCTACACCTTGCTACAAGGGAGTTGCTTGTGCAGTCAACACCCAAGTCAACTTTGCAGTGTTCGTACACGTAAAAATGGTGAATGCAATCACAATGGTGAATGCAGTCACAATGGTGAATGTACTCGCGCCAACAATAGCAATGCTTCAACGCAATCAACTCAACCAAGCGACATGATGTTCGCGAAGCACGAAAGAGGTGCAACTCTTCAGAAAATCACCAAGTCTAGAGCTCATTTGTGCCCCTGTAGGCCAAGGGTGCCCTTGAATTTGGAAGGGCAAGTGCAGTAGTTAACGCTTGCAAAACTATTCATCTTCTCTGGCTTTCAAGTGAATCCATCCAATTTGTCAAACACCAGCAAACAACGTCGGAGGAAGAAGATGTTGAAGGACAACAAACATCCAAAATGGCAGTCTTTTACGGAAATTGCATCCCTATAGCCTAGGTGCGCCCAAGAATAAGAATCATCAAATGTCAGTTCTTGGATTTGTTATCTCCAGGTGATCTCTTCAAATTCAGCCCAGGTTCACGACAAATCCAACAGCCAACTCAAAAGATATATCAGACAATGGTAGTTGTTGATCCGGCGAGCACGTAAAACGAAGGATGAAATGAAAGTCAAAAGGTCAAATGTACCCCTACAAGAAAGAGGCGCCTAGACTTTTGGTCAATTAGATGAGATTTTCGGCAACTATCTTCTTCAAGAGATCTACTCAGAATCCTATTAGCTACGTGATGAATCCAGTAGCCAACTCTCAGGACCTGTCACACGCCCGTGAATGAAGATGAAGAGTAAAACACTAGAGATGAAAGAAAGTTGAAAAACATGCAAATTTGACTGTCAAAGAAAATGCGCCCTTCTTGGAAAAGGTGCCCAACTTTCTGGGGCCTCAATGCAACTTTTTGACTTCGTAACTCCCAGGAACATCTCTTCAAAGTTGTTCAATCTCCGCGATGAGATCATCAACACGAACATCAGAGTAGTCAAACTCCTACCAACAAGGGTCAAACTGGGGCATTTCGTCAAAGGTTGCAAATTGCAAAATGAATCTCAGAGACCCAATTGCGCCCCTGCCAGCCAGGGGTGCCCTTGAATTTGAGCTTCTTAAATCAGCCTTCAGATGTTGCAATACCAGTCATTCTTTCCAGAATTGAACTAGTTTTCCATTCCATATCTCAGCAAGTTCGTGAGTCATCAGTCACCGGCAACTGCAGATTAGAGCTCGGAAGGTCAAATTGACAAGATTGAAAAACATCCAAAAAAATGGTTGTCTGGTGAAAAAAGCACCCTTTTGGAAAAAGGCACCAAAAATTTCAAGCTATCAGAACTAATTTCTAAGGTTTGCAACTCCCAACAACATCTCTTCAGACTTGATCTAGCTTCATGATGAATCTGTCAACTTAGCTTCAAGATCAACTGGGCATCCAGAATTCAGGGTCAAACATTGGCAATTCATCAGAGCGGAAGTTGAAAATCTTTCTAACTCCCTAAAGCTTGGGTGCCAAAAGTCAAAGTGGGCCCAGTTGACTTTCAATTGTGATTTTTGCATGCTTCCTCTTGCATATGGTGTCCTAAAATTAGAGGAGAAGCTTCAGTTAACAAGGCATGCACAAAAAATTAACTCTTCAATTAGGGTTGGTGCACCTAATTGGCACTACCACCTCCAAAATGCTTATTTATTCAAGCATAGGCATCACAACTTCATTATTTCTTGCAGGTTGAAGCTAAAATCAGCTATTTTCTCTCCAAGGCATTCTGAAGGAGCAAACAGAGGCCATTTTCAATGTTTTTCGTAGTTCCAGGTTTAGATTGCACAAAGGAATATTTTTCCATGCTTCATCTTTTCAGTTCGTTCTTGCCAGGAATTCATTAGATTGGCATTATACAGAGGTGATTTTCTTGAGGATTGAAGGAGGTAGTTTATAACTTCTATCTTCTCCCCCTCATATTTCTTCTAACCTTGTCTTAGGTTTTGTCTTGTATGTCCAAGTAAACGACAGTTTTTCACAAATATGGCCATCTAGGTATGTTCAATACAGTATTGGCAACAAAACCCACATGCCATAATTTTTTGAGAAAATTGCCCCACTGCCCCCTTTTTTTAGGGTTTTCGGAAGAAGTCATCATTTCAAAAAACGAAGAAACTAGGTTTGATCAGCTCTCAGGTATCGACAAAACCCATGTGCCAGAATTTTTTGGCAGAAAAAAGCTTCTAAAACCCCACTGCCCCTAGTAGCTTCTGCTCCAAGAAGTCATTGCATGTCAAGGAAAAAATCACTTATTCGAATTTCTAACGTTGTGGGTTTGCTTAGAAATACATTCTCTACAAAACCCACATCTCAAAAAATTTCGTAAAAATTGCCCCTCAATAGGCTACTTTTAGCCTCACCGGAAAAGTTGTCAGAACATATCCATGTTTATAATCAACAGTCTAGTTTTTTAGTATGCAATTCACTCAGACTAAATTCAAGACCAAATCGGTCTTGATTCATGATTTCATCAAAACAACTAATACTGATTTACATCAAGTGCATCCAGAGGTTGACTTGAACACTTCAGAAGGCATAGACCAAACCACACTTGAGAACATTGAGCAATCCAAGTTGCTTGAAGCGGCCTCATTTCCCATCACAACAAAGTGTAGAGTTTGTAATTGCTTGAGTAAAGCAATACAACCCTATTGCATGAGAAATTCAATCAGTGGATGGGTGAATGATATGCAGTCTCAAGCCCAAAGACATCGAGAAGTGCTTCGGTATTCCTCCAAATACAAATAATTTGGTCATATCCATGGAGGAATGTGAGAAGGTGTTTAATTCTGAAAGGGAAAAATGTCAGAGAAGAATGGCAAAGAGATGGCTCAAACAAAAAAAAAGTAATTTGCCAAAGAATGTGGGTCGTGGAGAGTTCAAAGATGAATACGTGATTATGATCACCTTACTCAACCATATCACCGGTCAAGAAGATGCCAACAAGTTTCAACCATGGATGTATTACATCATGGCTCAACTTGTCAATTGTAAGGAACACTATGACTAGGCTTCTTTGATCAACGACGTTCTCCACAAACAGATGACCAATTTTCTGGTTGCTCATGAATTCCACATGTGTTCATACCTCATGTATCTGATAACCTTCCAAAACCAATTTAGAGGGTTGAATATTGTGGGAATTCTAAGTGTACAAAAGGTTCATCAGTATTACTCACGACTTGAATTCACACAGTCAAAACGACAATTCAAGCAGGTGCATGAATCATTCCTAATGTACATAGTGAGGAATCTTGATCATGAGTTACATGTGCGTATTTCAGCAAAAGCCAAATCAGCAATAGTAGATTGGGTGGATTGGTTCATCCAATTCCCTACTTTTACCTACATCTGTGTGTATGGATACTCTGGTCATCCAGCCATGTTACCCCATTATCCATCAGATAAGGTGGTGTTCATGGAATTTCTATGGCAGTTACACGAAGTCCACTCCTATTTGTGCAACAAACACAAGATAGCTGCCACTTTTCCATTTTAGGTGGGGATTTATAGTTGCAAGTCAGCAATTGACACCAAGGCTATGAGCCATGAGATGATGAAACCTAACCTTAAGTATATCATCGAAAGACGCTCATATGACTCTTGGGGTCACTTTTTAGCACGCCTTGGTGGCCATTCTTCACACAAACCTTCTATGGAAAACTATTGGTTCAACTGTGAGGATGAATTCGAGGTGCAAAGGCAAAACTACAGCAAGTTCACCCTTTCACAAATTGTTGATTTTATGTCAAAGGATGTGGAAGTGTTATCAAATGATGATGGGGATGTCACACTTCCTCAATTCTTCAAAGATCAAGCTCACACACAGCGGCTTCCAGCTGTTGATTGGTATGCCAAAGAAAGCACCTCTGTTAACTAAAAACAAATATGGGTGGAGCGATAACCTCTCCTCTTGTTTCAGGAAAGATTAAATTCTTTTCTCTTCGCAGAAAAGTAGTATTAACTTTTAAATAAAAACTTTTACAGCAGCTTGCAATAAGATCAAGAGAAAGGAAATGAAGTTTCCTGAAAGCTCAAAGACTTCTGTCACTTCCTTCAGGACGGGAAAACAATTTCAAGCACAAAGTCTTGAAAATCTGCGATCCTATCTACCCTTTTGAAAGATAATTCTAATGATAATATACAGCATAAGACAGCACAAAGTCTGCAAGGATGATGTATCTATTAATTACTACAAATGGGAATTATTACGAGCACAAAGACTTGCAATTCTTCTTAACTTCTAAACTCAAATTATGAATTCAACCCTCAACATTCATAGCACAAAGTCTACAAATATTTCAATTGAAGCTCTCCTTAGCAATTTTCCACAATCTCCAAATAATCACAAAGTAATGCTCCAAAATGACATAAGAACACAATGGATGCAAAGTAGGACTTCAACACAAAGTCTGAAATTTCCAACTCTTTGATATTACTTGAAAAAGAACAATTTATAACTATAAAGCTCAAAGTCTTTATGAGTACAAAATTCTGCAGAATTTTCTTGCTTGCCAAAAAGATACCAATTACAAAGGACCCTCTCAAGTATTTATAGGAGAGAGGTCATGAGAAAAAGGTGGGAGGATCCCAACTAACTTGAGAAATTCTCTCAACCACCAACTACTTGCAATTGACTTATTCCAAATTACAGTCCTAATTTATCTTGACTTGTAATTTGATTACATGTAATTACAATTTTTAATAATGCGAATAGCATGACTACTTGCCATTACAATTTCTGACTTTACATGTAATTTGTCAAAACAAAATTACAAATGCATAATTGAAATTATTCTAAGTGTCCAAGACATGACTCAAACTACATCATTCTTCATCTACGATGATTGTCATGCTACTTCAGGATTTTAGAACTTGAAGTATTCAAGATTGGTGAAAACATCTCAAACTTGGAATAGGAATTTGCATTCTTAATGATCTTTGTGTCCTTGGCAAACTTCAAACTTATCACAGGCTTGGAGTAGTACCATTTCTTTAGGAAGGAAGTTTTTCTCTTCGTTGCGTTCTTTTTCCATGCTTGATTTACTTTGTCCCTAGATGGTTTCATGAGGATTATTGACCTTCGGGCTGCTCCATGAATTACTGTTGTATCTCTTCTTCTTTTGTTCACTAATGAAGAACCCATAACACCTTATTCAAGATGAAATTGTTATAAAACAATGCCCATGCCTTGATTTGTTGGTTTGATAGATCATGTGTGCAAACGGGATTAATGAAAATGAGATAAAGGGATTGCAAAAGTGAGGCCAAAGCTCAATTTCGGGTTTTGGAAGGCTGACAACAAGTGCAAAGTGTAATCGGGATTTTTGGGACATATTGCAAGTTAAAAAGTGCAAGGTAGGAAAAATGAGAGGTCATTGCAAGTTTATTTTTGAAACTTCTACTTGCACTTTTTACCAAAACTTCCTACTTGCAGTTGGTTTATAAAATCCCGATTTGCAGCCAAGGGCATCATTTTTCTTTCTTTTTTCCGCAGAAAATGGAAATGAGATGATGGAGAAATGGGTATGTAAATGAGATGAAATGAAAGGGAAATTTAAGGCAAATGAAATGAATGGAATGAAAGTGAAATGAAATGAAAGGCAAATGGTATGAAATGAAAAATGTTGAGAAAGACGTTTTTGAAAGACATTTTTATGGAATGAGGAAAACGCGTTTGGGAATGGAGGCGTTTTTTTTTAATGAATGAAAACACATTTTTTATTGAAGGCGTAAAAGATGGAATGAGAGGTGAATGGTGTGTTCCAAATGGAAGTGTATGAGAGTAAACACGTTTTTCAGCATAGATGTGTTTTATAAAATAGCATATGAGATGGAATGAAGGGCGTATGAAAAGAAAATGCATTTTCAGCAGTAAGTGTTTTATAAAATATGCAAACTCAGCTTTATAGAAAGGTAACCCAGGAACAAAAAGATTTAAAGCAACAAAAACAGAAAAATACAAAGAAACAAAGAACATACCTGCACCAAGAGTTTACAAGTCAAAATAAAGAAAAATAAACAAATAAATAAAACCCTAGGCGCCTTGAGCAAACTCAAATATGCAAAAAACGTGGCAATGGTAGAGCAAAAATGGGGGATTTAATAAAGTTGCAAACCTTGCCAAGTGTTCTTCATGCCAAAAATCTCTTCAATCGGGGTACATATGAGCAAGAGCAAGCTACAAAATTCACAAAAACACTTGCAAAACTAATTTCGGGTTTTTTGATGCTCATTGCAAGTGAAAATAAAAGAAATCAGACCTTTTTAGAGTAATTACAAGTGATTTTAGTGAAATCGGAACTTTTTCAAGTCATTGCAAGTGACTTTAAGTGAAATCAAAACTTTTTCAAGTCATTGCAAGTGACTTTTTGTGAAATCGGAACTTTTTCAAGTCATTGCAAGTGACTTTAAGTGAAATCGGAACTTTTTCAAGTCATTGCAAGTAACTTTTTGTGAAATCGGAACGTTTTCAAGTCATTGCAAGTGACTTTAAGTGAAATCGGAACTTTTTCAAGTCATTGCAAGTAACTTTTTGTGAAATCTCGGAACTTTTTCAAGTCATTGCAAGTAACTTTTAGTGAAATCAGAACTTTTTTAAGTCATTGCAAGTAACTTTTTAAAAAGTAACTTGTAAAGTGAACAAAAAGTTCCTACAACTTGTAAGTTATATAAAAAGTTCCTACAACTTAAAATTAAAACAAAAAGTAACTTGTAATAAGAGCAAAAAGTTCCTATCACTTACTTGTAATAAGAAACCAAAACCCTACTTGCAGTGATGCCCCAGAAACCCGAAATTGACCAAAAACACACTAAAAATAACTCAGATCTTCACGAAAACGGACAAGAGTATGTGAAAAATGTTAACCAAAAGGACTATAGACCCAAAACTGAAATTTTCTAACCTTTGCACCTCGTAAAATGTGCCTTAGAAGAGAAAATCTTCAAATTTTATCAAAATTTTAATATGTTATCCCAATTTTTAGCAAGTCAAAAATTAGGGACAACACCTATCAATTGGACTCTGCGAAATTTGATCATGTCTACCAAGACACGCCAGATAAAAAGTGCAAGAAGCAAGTTCATGTGGAAAGGAACACTGACAAAGAGATTGTAATTGAGACTGCAGCACCACCAGAGGATAAAAACTTTGATGAGGTAGAGGTTGATGACTTCACCTTGATAAAGGTCAACCTTGGTAAAAACACACGCCAAGCAAATGTGGATTTCCTCGAAGTTGCAACAGTAAGCATAAAGGAGAGAGTGATAAAAGATGGTGAAGATAAAGTAGTCATCAAGGCTGAAAACCAACAACTTTGCCAATATATCTCCAACCTTACGCACAGCACTAAAAATGTCACTGCCTTGCTCCTACAAATGTTAGAGTTACCAATAGAACAAAATCAGCTAAGTCAGTTGGTTGTATATGGGAAGCGACTGAAAAACTGGGAAGAAGAGTTTGTCACAAGGGGCCGCTTCATACTTTCATAGTTGTACTAGTTGAGGTACAATTCCCATGAACTTTGCACAAAGATTCAGGATTCGGAGCAAGACATAGCAGTTGACAAACCACGGAATGAGATCATTGTCTCTCACTTGAGGATGGCATATGACTCGGTCACTACAGAAGAGGATAAGGAAGATTTTTTTACTTGGAGAGAACAATTAATCTTCAAGGTAAAAACACATGAAACATTTTTTGTAGAATTGATCGAGAGTAGAGAAAAGGTGATAAGTGCGCTCATGTTCGTGAGAACTTTCATGTCGCAAGTCCCTTGCCAGTATCAACATGAGGATGGTGAATACATCAAGCTCGCTGATGTGCAATTGGAGTTTCAGAAACTCATTCATGGTATTTTCAGCAATGATTTAGTTCGCTGTAAGTTGGGTCAACTTGCAATCATGTTAGCACAATTTGATGAGGCGGCCAAGAGTGGAAGAGAACTGCAGATTCAGATCACAAACGATGAAGAGATGTTGCGAAGATATCAAGTACTTCAAAGGAGTATCAATGCTCCAAATGGTAACGCAGTTAACAACTTGTTGGAGGAGTTAATTGCTCGTAATCGCAGCCAGTGAACTACTAAGTCAGGACTTCCCACCTTTTCAAAATAGACATTAGACACAGCAGTTAACTTGATGCCTCTTTCCAAGTTAACTTGTTGTTCCACCTTTTGTGCATGTCTATTTTGGAGTCACCTATGTACATATGGAGTTCTAGTTTAGTTTAGAATCAGTTAATTGAAGTAGTTTTTCTAGTTAACTATTAGGTTATCTTTGTTGAGACATAGGAATAACTCTTGCATGTTGGCAAGACTAAATGTTAACTCAAGGAGATTTTGGGGTTCCCTACTCCTTTGAGATTCTATAAATAAGAGCAACCTTGCTCATTGTATTTTAACTTTTGCTTGTGATAACAAATTGTTGTGCCACCTTGCCTACAATATTGCTATTCTGTATTGGTTCACTTTGTGTAAGAATAAGATTGTATTCATATTTGTGGCTACAAATCCTTGTTCAGTTTATTGTTTAATGTCATGTTATAAAGCTGGTTTGAACTCCTATTGTGTGTTTGTTTCATCATGCAATTTGCTATCCCAAATGTACTATTGTTGTTTAAGAAATTTTTGAGGAAATAAATCTCATGCCTTTGCGCTTTGATCCAATGTCTCATTTCTTTCAAGTAATTGGCTTTCTTAATCTTTATTTCAATTTACACCTCGGATAGAGTATTCCACCTCCTTGGGGATTTAGAGATAAGGATTATCATTTAATGTTGTTTCCAGTAATCTTCTTTTCAGCATACGCCTCGGATAGAGTGTTCCACCTCCTTGGCAATTTTGAGATCTAGCTTGCCGTTTCATGTTGTTTCCAATAACCTTTTTGCAGCCTACACCTCGGATAGAGTGTTCCACCTCCTTGGGAATCTTGAGATAGAGTTTATCGTCATCCATTCCCTTTGCTCCTAGATCCTCTCGCTCTGAGTCTACTTGAAAAAATAGGATAGTTATAGCTTTAGCCCAATTGTAATTAAGATTTGCAGAAACCAGAGAAAACCTTAGTTGGAATGTATTTGGTTTTATAACCTTGTGCCCTTAGCTAGAACGTATTTGGTTTTATAACCTTGTGCCTTTACCAGCTGAGTAAAAAAGATAGGAATTTAGATTACTTTACTTTTTACGCAAAACAGCAAAAGAGGGAGCTTCCCCTCCTAATTTGAAGAGCAATTAATATTGTGCATAGCTGTCCATTTCCAATACGCACTCCAGAGGTGCGAATTGAAATGCCAACAAAACATAACATGTTTAAGTACATAAGAATGTCTATCAAAGAACAAGCTCTCCTAGTTTAAAAAAGAATAGATCATCCAAGGTGAACAAGAGAACCAAATAAAAAGAGAAAAGGATAATTAAAAAATGGTAATACACCAAGATGGGATGCTTTAATGATTCCATAGAATCATATGTGAGATTGTCAAATTTTGATGCACATGTGATGTAAAACTGGAGTATAACAAGCTTATAGACTTGCAATGGTGGAGGTGGTGGTATTGAAATGAAGATCATATTCTCATATGGTGATCCATAAAGGATCATGAAAAGGCATGCTTTATTAGAGGAATCACTTCTAGCTATCAGCATGACAAAACTGCCATTTCTTGCATGGGAGCAATTTCAAAATCACCGGTTTCCTTGAAGAGGAGATTTCACAACTTCTAGAGTCTAGACTACATGAAGGGGGGTGGTTTTGTCACAATAGATAAAACATGGAATTTGAAGCAAACAATCTGATGTTTCTCCTTGCATTTTTGCTTTTGGGACCTGTTGTCATATAAAACTACACCCTATTGAACAAAGGCTCAACATTCTAATGACACCATTGAAATGACCTCAAGGTGTGGGACCCTACGAAATGAGGTCAAGTCTCTGAAGAAGGCCAGCTTCCTCTTTCAATCCAAGTGCAATGTGTTGGTCCAACCCAACACATGAAATCCTACCACTACTCTGCTCTAACAACTCACAGGGTAAAAGGGGAAGAAGGAATGCATGAAAGGGAAATGGGAGGTGGTACACCAAGATGGAAAATTTGTTTCTTCCTAACTAATATTGCACAACACCGATGAAGAGGGACCAGGGGACTCACACAGATTTTTGTTCAGTCGATTCCTAGAGGCAAACATGGAGGTTAGGGTTTGACAAGGTGTTGGAAGGAATGGGAGGTTCTCAAACAGCAACTGTAAACAATTTAACTCAAACATGTATGCATGGAAAGAGACAACAAGCACTCAGATATGCTGGTAATGAAACTTACACAACCATAAACAAGTTGAGAAAAGGAAAGCCTAATCCTTTTCATTGATGTAGAGGCAACAACCAATCTTTACAGTTTCAGAGATGCAAAAATTCATGTCTGCCAAAGAAAAACCCTAGAGGAGCTAGGGGAATAACCCTTAGAAAGAATACAAATCTTTCCTTTATAGATGAGGAATAACTTAGATGACCTCAGACAAAACCCTAACCCAGCTAGGGTTAGAAATGAAGTCCATGGGTGAAAGAATGGAGCCCTCCTGTGAAAATCACAATTAAGGCATGGATCCATCAAAAAGGACAAAAACAAGCAATGAATGAGCATGGGGACCCATAAAATCCACTTGCAGAAGTCAAGGGTAGCAATAAATGTTGCCCTTGACATTTAGAAATTGAAACATGCCACTCAAAAGGATAGCTCGAGCATTAATGTCGCTGTCTAGAAAAACACATCAAATCTGCTAAATGTTGGGCCTTTGGGCCCTAAAAGATACCTTGTCTGAATTAAATAGTCTGAAGCCCCGAAATGAGCAACCTCGCCAGAGATTGGACGTCGGGAATGCTTTATACACATGCTTAGAAGAAGGGAGGAGAAAAAGGTGACACCCAAAGAAGTCTTACCTCTTACCTAAAGTAGTAAGAGGTAAGAGGGAAGCTCGAATCCCTACACCTGAAAAGCAAACGTCAGTGGTCAGGCCCAAAAGCAGCGAACATCGAGTGTCGGGCCCGAAAGCAGCAGACGTCGGGCATCAGGCCTGAAACTTATCTCTTACCTAAAGCAATAAAAGGTAAGGGAGAATCCTAACTCTCGAAAGCCAAAAATTTGACACAGCCGAACTTTGAAGGAAACCATCAGAACTTCGATGATCAAAGGAATAAAGCCTATGAGGAGGAGAGATAAGCGTTAAAGTTAAGGTCGATGGCCAAAATGCAAAATGCTTGGCACAAAATAAAAAGAAGCGAAAGAGATGGAAGATTGGGAGTGATGGAGAAGGCATATAGATAGGCAGGTAAGCGACAACCCAAAAGCCCAAAACACCAAGACTTAGCCAATTTGAGGACCCTCGAAGGAGAATTCATGCAAAATGGCCCATGTAGGATCTCTCAGATCTATTATTATTGATGGGTCATACAAAGGTGGCATGAAATGTCAACAAGCCCTTCTAGTGTACAAGAGTACATCCCAACATCTTTATATGGACAAGAGAGAGTTGGATTATAGCAAGGGAGGTAGATTTGAGTGTGAGAATATTGATAAATAGAATTCCAATTGTCCAAGTGGTCAAAATACAACACGTGTTTGTAAATTAGATGACATGATGATGAAGAGTTCTTACAAGCATTTTTTTTGGACCCATGTTATGTTCATGTGTTGAAAACACATTGAAAAGAAGATAGATTGGGTAAAGAGAGTGGTGGAAAAAGATAGAAATATACAAATGTTCATTTGCAACCACCACATCTTGCTCTCTTTAGGATTTTTTAAAGGAAAGAATTCATCAAACTTGTCGAGACTAGATATGCCAATTACTTCATTTTGCCACAAAGAGTGATTGAGGTGCAAGAGCCTTTACAATTAATGATGGTTGGTATAGAGTGGGGTAGACAATAAAAGGATAACACAACAGAGGGAAGAGTGTGAAAGAAAGAACAAAATTATATTAATGTCCACAGATGACCAAAAGTAGGTAAATGAGACTCAAAAGTACGACAATTTACAATAGAAAGTTCTACGAAGATAAAACTATAAAGGCACCACAAAGGGAAGAACAAAAGCAAATAAAAACGAAACAAGAAGGGACCACCCACATAAGTATTCAAGAAACAAGTACATATAGTCAAGAAAGGGTAACAAAAACTCCAAAGAGAAAACGACGAGGAAAACTGGAAATCATCAAATATCACTATCTAGAGTAGAAATGGTAAAGTCATTGGTGCCACCATCAATCACTATGAAGAGACCAATACAAAATCTAATAATGCTTATCAGTGACTAGGAGGGTCAATGTAAAGACCCTTGCCAAATCTGACCTTCAATTTCTGATTTTTGATGCTTAGGACTTTTGTCAAACAGTTGTCTTGTGAACTTCTTCAGCTGGTAAATGTTTTCTGTTTTGTTTTTCCTTTTTGTGTGATGATAAGATGCATGAAAAGACTCTAACTAACTTATGCCAATGTTGCAATTAAAAAGAGATATGCAAATGCAACTATTTTCTGATTTTTCAAGACTTAGCTATGACTGAAAATGAAAGTAATTAACAAAGACATTATGACAAACAGTTGTCATGCAACCCCCAAACTCCTTTGTATTGCAGCTATGAACTCAAACTAATTACAATACTGATTGCCCTTCAAAGAGTGATGATTTACAATGCAAAATAAGATAAACTCAGTCTTAAGTGGCAGTGCTATAATATGCAGATCTGATTATCATCTAAATGCAAAATTACATGAATGTTGTCACTGTATGACAGCGATTTCACTACTACAGACCAGCGACTTAATGAAGTGAAGATGCAACTAACAAATGCAAGTGTTCACAATGAGTAAGGAACCTGGATCAATGCCTTGATAAAGTAATACCGGCAATGCAAAATCCAATCGAATCCTCTCCAAAAGACGTCTATCTTGCTACTAGATGGCTGTGCCTGCTTCCTCAGCATAAATCGACCATGTACAAGCCTTCATTCTTCAATATCAAACCAGCTGAGATGCAAGGTGCTGCACCTATGATTTATCCAGCAAAAATTGAGCTTCACTTGACCAATTCGATTTGGCACAATAACTGAAAATACTCTACAAAAATTCTTCAAAGCTTTCTTCACAAAATCGAACTCTTCAATGGCTGCAAATGATCTTCAAAATTCTGCAATTATCTTCTCCAAAAATCGAACTTTTTAACTCCACCAAAATTTAGTCATAGACCATTAAATTTTGCCAAAGTAGGAAGACTAAATTATCTCCCTCTCAAATCTCCAGCTAGGGTTGATATTTTACAACCGAAACCGGTACCTAGAGTATTCAAACCCTCGGACAATGCAAGCATTCAAGCTCTCACCACACAACTATGAAAATAGAATAACTCAAGACATGATCAAATGGCTTGCATTTAACTCCTTGTAAAGAATTCTCAATCACCTTCAAGAAGCTTCTAAAAAATAATATTATTTTATTCCCCAAAGTGACTTTATGATATAATATTTTATTTTAGTCACTTTATTAAACTAATTAAATATAAAGCTATCTTATGATATTAATTTATTGAGATGACTTTACAAATAATTAATTTAATTATTATTCCCTTATGTCTTCTTTTAGCCTTCAGGAATAAATAAAGGCTAAATGATTTCCAGGGTGTTGTGACCTTTTCACACATCGCCCCATTCAAAATGGGGGCCCCCTAATTTTTTCCCATTTTGGTCTTTTGGCTTTGGTTTTTGTCTCTCTCTCTCTTTGTCTCTTTTTTGCTGTCTGCTTTCCAGGATGTGCCCGTCTGTGAGCTTAAACGTGAAATTTGGCCAAGTCTGTAGAATTAGGGTTTGTACTTTTCTGGTCAATCTAAATTCAAATGAAATGAATAAATTGAAAGCTAAGCTCCACGTTGCAGTCAGCACGCTTCTAGCAAGCTCCCGGCAAAATTTCATCAAATTCCGACAACTTACTATTTTTAGTAAGTGTGCAATTCAAAGCATTTCCTCAGCATTTTTGAAGTCTCAACAGTCACACTGTTCCAGAACACATCAAGCTACTCGTCTGCAAATTTTGAGCTGAAACGGACAACTGTCTATTTTTAGCAAGTTCAGCTTCTGGAGCAAATTTTAGGGTTTATATGCAGAGTTCTTTAGTGCATGTCTGGAGATTCTTTCTGGGTTTTCAAAAACCTACACGATGATATAACATGCAAAATGAGGCAATTACTTTTAGAATTCAGCCTTCAGAGGCTATTTTTAGGGTTTGCATGTTAAGATTTTCTTTGCATGTCTAAACATTCTTTGTGGGTTTTTCGAGACCTTTCGCAACGGTGTAACATGCAAACCAGGATCAAAACTTTTTCAGGAGTCGCCTTCCGAGGCTATTTTTTAGGGTTTGCATGTTAGAGTTTTCAGTGCATGTCAAGTGATTCTTTATGGGTTTTTCAAAAGCTACGTAGTGGTGTGACATGCAAAGCAAGATGATCAGTTTTCAGTGACTTACTATTTTTAGTAGGTCGGCTCGAGATGGCAGTGTAAACAAACTGATTAGGTCGTGAGGGTCTTGTAGTTAAAATTTCGAATCAATCTGAGCTTCAGAGACATGAAAATCAGGGGACTTACTATATATAGCAGGGCATGGATAAGTTGGCAAAACAGATGAAAATTTTCTAAGTTTGAAGTTCGTCCACCTAACCCCTCCAAATGCGCCCATCTCACGAGAAAAAGCTATGAAAAATGGTTGTGTTAAAGTAAATCCACCCGACCCCTCCAAATTAGCCCACTTCACAAGCATGAGATGGAAGAAATTTTCGAAGGCATGACATTCATCCTCCTACACATGCCAAATGCGCCCATCCTTCACCACCTCTCAAATGCGCCCTCTTCAAGGATCAAGATGATTGAAAAGGTTTCTAAGTGTTGGAATATCCTGCTAGACCCCCTAAATGTGCCCTCTTCAAAGTGGAAGCTAGGAAAATTCTAAGTGGTAAAGGCGTTCATCCTCCTCAACATGTGAAATGCGCCCAAGGAAGAACTAGTGGAAGTGGAAAATTGCCTAAGTCTGGGAGTTTGTCCACCTTCCCCCTCCATATGCGCCCATCCTTCTCCATGTATGAAATGCGTCCAGGCCTAGGGAAGTCAAAAGAGTCAAACACATGGAAAAGTGTTAATCCCTCTACACATGTGATATGTGCCATTCTCCTGCCTGTGTGAAATGCTAGGAAAAGGACAAGAATGGTTGACTTCCACCTTACCTCTTTGAATGCGCCCAAGTAAAGGTAAAAAAAAAATGGAAAAGGTTGCTAAGGCGTTGATGCTAAGCAAGGTGAAGCTGATGAAAAGAGTTACCATGACGTGGTGAAATCCTCTTGAACATATGAAGTGCGCCCATGTTAGACACAAGGTGGTGAAGAAGTATTTCAAATGAAAATATTTCTAAGGCATTGAAATAAAAAATATCCTCCACCTCATGCCAAATGCGCCCAAGGTGCATACTGGAATAAAATTTGAAAAGGTGCCAAAAGGCGTTGAAATAAATTAGGTCCTCTTCAATAGGCTATATGCGCCATGAGGAAGATACATGAAAACATGCTAGGCGTTGGAGTTAATTCTTCCATGATGCCTATATGTGCCCAAGCTAGTGATAAGGTGGTGAAATATTTTTCTAAGTGTTAACACTTAATTTCACCTCCTAGAGAAGAAATACGCGTAGACTTGAAGGAGTAATGAAATTTTCTGAGGCATGAATGAATTTGCGAGAGGAAGTCGGAGGATGCTAGCTTCACGAGGTTGATCAAAATTTTCAAGTCAAAGCAAGAAAATAAGCCCGGGGATGAAGAACTGGATTAAATTTGATGAAAATGATTTTTCTAAGGTTTAAAATTCAAAAATTAAATGTACCCCTTCGTTGTAGACCCATGAATTTGACATGTTCTGAAGGAAATTTTCTTCTAGGTATTGAATATCTTCAACAAGGGATAGATTTTAGTGTCTTCTGCACTTCGCCAAGGCTTTTAGGATGGAGAATTTGATCGGCACTTGAATTATGAAATTTTCCTAAGGAAAATTTCAAAATTTTCTAAGGCAAAGTGAATAAAATGTGTTTTCGAAGGTTAAATGCTTCAGACAATGAATTTGAAATCGATTGCCAAGACAAATTTGAGCGAATTCTTCGTGAGACTAATCTTCTAGAGTCAGGGATGAATAAAAAATTAAATGTCAAAGCTTCAGCTGGCGAATTAAATTTCTTGAGAAGAGTGAATTTGAAGTGAAATGAATTAAAATGCTAAGTATACCAGTCAAGATGAATCTTTTGAAATTCTAGAAGGTCAAGATTTTGGACGTTAGTTGACAAGTGTTGAAATTGCCAAAGGAGGGAAATTTGAATTCCTGTTGTGAAGTAGTGAAGATTTAATGAATTAGCTAAACTTGGCTTCCTTCTAGAATTCGACTTGCCTATATGAGCTAAAAGTTTATTCATTTTTCTCCATCAAGCTGGCAAGTATGACTTGAGCTCTAAGGTTGAGATTGCAGTACAAGTTTGTGGCTAAGTATTAAGAAATTTGATTTGAAGAAGAAGAGTTGTTGAGGTTGTAATTTGAAAAGTCTAAGTGTTGGCGAGTTGTTGAAGTAGAGTTGGCCAATTTTATCTAAGTAGTGAAGTTGTTGAAGCTTGAAGAAAACTTTCTAAGTGTTGAAAGTTCGAAATTGTTGGAGAAGTTGAGGTTTGTAGATGAAATATAATGTTGCAGCTTCTCAATTCTTGAAGTCAACTGACAGCCCCATGTTATTTTATTTTTCTAAGTTAATTGTTGATGATTGCTTATTGTTTTGTAGGATGGTTGAAGTAAGAGCAACTGGCAGAGATAGCAATGTTGCATCTAGGCAAGCTGTCATCAAGAAGCTGAGCAAGCCTTTCCTGCCAGAGTCAAAATTCACCTCAAGGTTGAGCAAGCTAGCTGATACAAATTTTGG
Source organism: Sequoia sempervirens (assembly GCA_007258455.2). Classification (NCBI taxonomy): domain Eukaryota; kingdom Viridiplantae; phylum Streptophyta; class Pinopsida; order Cupressales; family Cupressaceae; genus Sequoia; species Sequoia sempervirens. The sequence goes on along the minus strand of VDFB02340765.1, from coordinate 12,620 downwards.
CTCTTTCAACATGGAGGCTTTTAAAAGTCGGATGATGGGATTTGGCAGTCACCATCTTTCAATCACTTCACACAACATTGTTCGAAGTGGGCTATATGTAGCTGCTGGTTTCCCGCCAGCTATTCAATGTCCAAAGCTGATGATGGAATGTGCTAATTGCTATGATCTTGATCACAAGTCCATTGTTTCACCAGATGGTCAAGTATTCGCCAACCTCACTCCTGCAGCTATCAGCGAAGCTTTTGGAATCCCAGCACATGAGAGGATGATTTATAAGACAAGAGAGCGTGTTGAACGAATGTATGCTTCAATATTTGAGAGATGTACTGATATGATCAACACTCGCTGGATGAACAAGCCCAAGCCCTCTCGTACAAAGTTGCCAAAATAGATTATATCAGATGATTTAAAGCAAGAGTATTGTGACCTGATTGTGATGTTGAGCAGAGTTGGAGGCTGCCCTCAAGCATTTATTTTTGAGCCATGGATGTTCTATTACATCAACCTCGTGCTGGAAGGAAAAGAGCACATCAACTGGGCTGTGATGATTAGTGACAACTTGCATGAGCAGCTCCTAAGTTTCAGGAGGATGAAGACTTTTTACATGGGCTCCTATATTGTTTACATGTTGGCTCGTATGACGAAGTACAGAGGAATTTCATACAAGGAGCCGGTTGGTTGTGGCTCTCATCAATTTAGAATCCATGAGGCCTGTCCGCAGCTATACCAAACGAGCACCTCTCATTACAAACAAGTCAATGATGCTTTCACCATGCACATAACAAGATCACTTCAACAGAGGACTCATCATAGGATCTCAAGGGAAGCTCAAGAATTGATTGAAAGGTATGGGTGTTGGTTTATTCAATTTCCGAAGTTTTCTTACATCAGGCTGCAAGATTTTTCTTCATATCCATATAGATTGCCTAAGTACCCAACCAATAGAATCTTGATCTTAGAGATATCTAGGCAACTTGTTGCCTATGATAAGATTCAGAAAAGAAAGAAGGGAGGAGTTGACTTCCCGATTGCCATGGGAAATTCAAACGAGGTGTTTCCTTCACTTCAGGCAGCCTGAGAAGCTGAAAACGAACTTCAGTTCTTTCATTTTTCCTATCACACCAGCAGACAGAATTATGACCCCCACAACAATATCAGATGGATATTGTCAGAAGAATTCAAGCATAAGGAAAATATTGAGGATTACTGGGCTGGTGCATCAGATGAGGCTGAAATCAAGAAAAGGATGTTCTCGAGGCTACCATTGAATATGATTAAGGAGTGTGAAATTATTCCAGTACCAGACCAGGTGGATGAGGACATGAATGTTCTCCATCCAAATTATGAGGCAATGAGAGACACGCCATTTCCTCTCCCAAATTGGTCGGAGCCAGAGATAGTTGACTTGGACACGCTTTGTATCCCAGTCATGACTTTCACCAGAGCATAGGTTGAAAGGCATGTGAGCAGATTGAAGAGTAGGTCAATTCCTTTGACTTACAACTTGATGGGAGATCACAGGACACCCACTACCAGCAGGAAGAAACAGATTACTCGAGGTCCAGAATCTCGAAGGAAAGAGCCAGTTTAGCCGGAGCCTCCAAGAGTTGTGATAGAGTCACCCACGCCTTTGGAGACACATTCTCCAAGCATACAGGAGGTTTCACTTTTCGTTGATTAGAGAAATGCACTGAATCAGGAGCAGGAGTTACATGAGGAAAATCAACCACCGAGGAGAGAATCAATTGGTCAGAGTGTCAATGCACCTACTAGAGATGATCAGCAGGAGGATGATGAGACTGCTACTAACACTCACTTTCAGCATGAGTTAGAGACGGCTTTAGAGGATGATGTAGTTTCAGAAGACACTCAGCCATTGGAGGCCAATGAGCCTCGCCAGAATGAAATTGAAGTAGAACAAGTCCGTGAGGTAGAAGCAAGAGAGGAGCAGCCATTTGTTATACAACAGGTGGTACCTGATTGGCTCAGAGATAGAATGAGAAGGAGCCCCAGTGAAGAGGCTGATCCAGCAGTTGAAATGGAAGAATTTTTTAGTAGGATCAGTGCACCTCCACCAAAGAAGAGAGCCAGAAAATTTTCGAAGATCTCAACTTTGTGTAAGTTGTTCAACGTGAGGCGGAGCAGAGTTTGGTTGAAGCTTTCTGAAATTGATCCCGCTTCCCATCCTTAGATAGACCATAAATTTTCTAATCCCTGCAGCCATTCAATTCAGTTTATTTCTGGTTAATTTTAGGAAAACGTACCTTATTGCTCAATCATCCGCATTGCATAAATTCCCTTCCAATCATCCATCTATTGTCAACTACAAGCCTTATGAACAATTGTGTAAGTCCCCTCGTGTAAACAGCAATTCACAACGAACCGACTGAGGGTATTCCAAAGCATTTCGGAACCTTGGAGTTGAACGTGCGATCTTTCTTGCAATCTTAGCACACAGAATACTTTGATCAAGAGAGAATGGAGTAGCCTTCGGATTACTTTGTTTTGCTGATTGGTGCAGTCACAAAAGTCACATCAACAAGTGGCTACTACGAAGGGGACATTACAGTCAAGTAGGGTACTCCTCATGTGATAAAATCTAATATCCAAGGCTGAAGTAATCCTTGTATTACTAAAAAAGCTTATAATGTGCATCTAACATTGTGGCTTGGGGGTGACCTCATGTAAGGATCTATGTCAACATAGATCCACTCCTTAGGTTTATGACTAAACCATGGTTCCTTTGTTCTAACATGCAAATCAAGATCAACAAGTTTGTATAAGCCTTTGTACACACCACCTAGCCTAATGCCTTGAGCAATTACTTTATCCGTTTTTGCATCAAAAACAATGCACTCTACCCCACATAAGTGAACTAGAATGTTAGGATTTTCTATAATTTGGTTAATAAAGAGTAGATTTTGGTTCAAACTAGAACATGTCTAACATTTTGTACTAGAATTTTGAGACCATTATTAAATGTAATTTACATCACCTACCTTTTAACTATATGTGACTTATTGTCTCCAAGCAAAATACAAGCCCTATGATTATCCTCAATAGTAAACCTGACATACTAGTCCTTTTGACACATGAAGTGTTTGGATACACCTAAACCAAACAATTAGCAACTGCTTTTAGAATTGTCTAAAGAAAGCATCAATGCAAACTTCTAACATGATCTTCCCCAACAATAGCTACTACATTAACTTCATCTTGTGGCTTGTGGGATAGATCATAGTATCTTTTCTTACAATGATTCTTAAAAAGCCAAAATTGATGGCAATCGAAGCAATATACTTTTCTATATGTTGCGAAGTGGAAGAACTATGGTTTGTACCCTCAAACCACACAACAAGTGCACTTTCTAAACTCGTAGAAGAAAAAACATCAATTTTTCTTGTCATCCACAAAAGTTTCAAAGGAGGGAGGCAATTTGTTGATGATTACAGCAACCATATCTTCTTCATCCACTAGTTTCTTAACCACAATGAGTTGATTCTAAAATCTTTGAGTTTTAGAAGATGTTCTAACAAAGACCCACCCTCATACAATTTAGTTGAAAATAACAAATCTTTTAAATATAAGACCCTTCTTTTCATGCAGACTTGATATTTATTTCTCAAATTATACTATAATGTATATGCAAATATAGAATTTCAAACTACGGGGATTAAATTGTTAGATACTGACAACTGAAGCATTAACAAGACTTCCCTATGATGCCTATCATGGTCACCTAACTTATTGATAGCCCTAGTTCCTGTGCCTAAAAGTATTCTATCACATTCCAATATTCAACAATAATGAGCATCTTAGGACTATGTATTATAAATTTTACTTGTCAACTTATATGCCTCCAACAACTCTAAGTTTTGAATATTTGTCATTTACCTAGCCACCCCTAAAAATAAACTTCTCAAAAAAAATTGAAACCCTCTGAAAAACATTTGAAAACCCTTATTTAAATTTCCAAACTAAAGGGCAAATTGAATGCAAACTTCACAAGGAATTTTAAGATGGAAATATAGGAAAATAATGCCCTAGTAGTGGAAAAATTGTGCAACAAAAAAAGAACACTAGTCACTTCTACAAGTTGTGACCACTACAAATGCCCTGCTTTTTCATACGTCTATGATTGTAGACTTCCTACTCAAACATTTGCTACTAATAACTACCCTTTCTACCTGCACACACACTAATCAAACAAATACAAACAAGTATGGTAGAGAAAACACAAACACAAATCAAACAAATCCAAAATTGCAATAGAAAACATAAAAATGAAAAAATATAACCTAATAATTCAAATCAAAGAGGCTAAGAAAGATTAAAGAAAAGAAATTTAGGCTACAAATGATAGAAAGGGAGAGATATGTCATATTTTTTTAGTATATCCATAAAATAGGGTGAAAACTATCTTCAATGGAAGCACTAATCATCTAGAAAACTACAAATCCTTAGACAAGTTGTAACGAAAGAGACAAATAGAGTGATGAAATTGAAAAATAAAGGGATGAATGGAAAGACATTAAGTTTATACCTTTCGCCAATTGATGTCAAAATAAATATGCTTTCCATACCATGTGTCTTGCAATTCGAAGCAAATGGGGTCATGTAATCTTCAGCTTTTGATGGTGTCGTATAATGTGGCTATACAATGGCCTCATATATTGTTGTAGGATGTAGATTGGTAGACATACGATGCATATTGAGGGAAAAGCCAGCCATATGACATAATTCTTTTATTACCATGCAAATGAGTTCTTTTCTCACCATACAATATGGTCGGACCTTTTAATGTAATCGGGCTTTATAGTTGGGCTTTTAAATGTACTCAAAGGAATAGTGTTAGTAATTTTGCATTTTTTTGCAAAGTTGGATACTTGTACTACAACTGTCATCTTTTGCAAACCATGGACTATGTTTGGCACACATAAACTCTCCAACTTTTCTAAATCATCTTTCATCAATCGCTCTTCACTTAGTGTTGTGGTTTCAAGAAAATTACAAGCTGACAGAAATACCTGCTAGTCCTCCATTTTCTAGTAAAATAGGTTGTGGAGAGAGTTTGTTTCATCTTCCGAGCATGACTATAATTCTAGAACCCCTTCGTCATTCGGTTCTATCAAACCTTGATCATGCTTCTTTATCCATTCTTCATCAGATTCATAATTTGATGAATTGGAGGAAGCTTCTTCCTCACTTATAGCTTGGTTCTTTAAATCAATTACATATTTTTGACCCCTATTTTCAATGGAGATTGTATTCTTTTTCCAGTTGTGATTGGCTTTGGCTGCTACCAGCCAACCACAACCTAACAATGCGTCGTACACTTTCTTGCTTAATGAAATGACCACAAAGTTCAACAAAAATTCTTGAGTTCCAATAATTACCTTTTATCCCATTAAAACTCCAAGTACATTAATAGCTTGTTGATCTACACCCACCAGTTGAAAAGTTGGCAGCCAAATGGTCAACTTGGACAAAATTCTCCAAGTGTCTTCTAAAAGAAAATTCACAAGAGACCTGCCATCATTAATTGTATTGGTGAGATTCCTTCCAAGGATCTCCATATTCACCACCACTTGTTTCTTTGTTGTGTTAAGTGTCAGTAACATTGGCTCAATCACTTGGTTGCCTGATAGCGGAGGTTCAGTTACTAGATCTTCATTCTCACAAGATTCTAATTGGATTGTAGCATGCACCATCTCATTCTCCCCTGATAAAATAGCATTTCAAAGTTCATGAATACTTTGTAATAAATCCACTATTTTAAATAGTACATTAGCTTGAAGTACTTGTCGTGCAATATTTTTCTCGGATTGTAATTGATTTGTTACCATACTTGCATTTGCATTTGAGTGGCGTCATTTTTTATCCATAACACCTTCCACTTCAGCCCTTGCTTCATGAAGCCTTTCTTTTTCTATATGTGGGTCCGAGTACATAGCCTTCTTTGCTTGGGCACAATTAATGGCAAATACTTCACTATGCCTTACATCAATCATGTTGATGCTAGCCTTTTGCTTCAGGAATCCAATGTCTTCATGGTTTCCAGGTCTACATCATTTGCATAATAATTGCACTTTGTCTTGCTTTTTTTGGTAGCCTCTTGCAAAGTGTCCCCATTCGCTACATTGTCAACATTGTATGATAGGGCATTCTTTGGGGTCATATTGTGTTTGGCTTCATCCTCCTCTTTGATTTCAATAACCGCCTCGAGATGCATAATGTGGCTTTGATGGAGTGGACTCCTCTCCCTACGTAAAGAGTAGTTGTGTGCTCCTGGTCTTCAAATTGTATGAGCACTCCTTTATTGAATGACCCATAACCTGGAAAATCTCACAAAACATCTTTTTAGGACAATTACCTTTTGTGTACCCCTCAATTTTGCACTCAGTACACCATAGTTTGTTAGTCTCTTTGTTGGCTTCTTTCCCCACCAATTTTTTCATCATTCGGAGCATGTCCCTCTGAAGTGCTTGTACCGTTCCTAATACATCGTCACCATTGTCATCCGAACTTCCATCTTCCTCTATTTTTCTTTTACTATGCAAGGATATTTTATCTTCACTTTCTATATCCATCACTCAATTGTAAGCGTTAACATAGGAGGGGTTACTAATTTCACTTTTTTCCTTAATGAAGGGATTAACCCTCAATAAACCACCTCTTCTTCAATCCATCTACCAGGTGGTTTTCCAACTTCACCAACAATTCTTTGAGCCTATGATTGTAATCTCGTACGTTTTCATTCTTTCCTTGTTTGGTATTGTAGATATCTGCTACAATTTCATTATCGTCTCTTAGTAGTTTGAATTCCTCTTGGAATGCTTTTTTAATGCATCCCATGTATCTTTGTGTGCTATATCTAATTTTGTATACCCATCTATGGCTATGCCTCTGAGAGTTGCTGAAAATGCCCTCAATGAATAAGTCCTATCATCCTAGCCATTTGCTACTCAGATTGTCTCACATGTCGTGTGATGCCTCACAGGATCCTCTGACCCATTCCCTGTGAATTTTGGAAGTTTCTGCCTTTCTACATTTGGACTTGTTGGGGGAGTCACCATCTTGCTTCCTGGTTGCACACTTTGTGATAATCTAATTGGAGAGTCTTGATTTGTACATTTTGATACTTTCCCTACATGCATAGACACATCAAAATCCTTCACTCGTCCCTCTTCAGTGTTTCACTCTCGGGTTTCCATTTGGGTCATCTCTATGCTCCCTTCGTCCTACTATTATCAGCTTCGATCTTCCACTATTCAATTCCTCCGGAAGTATCAAGTGTTCAATCTAGTATATGGTGTTTTCGTACATCTTTCTCAAACCGTCAATAGGTTCTCCCTCACCTTCCCCTTTGGCCAGCTTTGATGGTACAAATGGTTCTCTAACGGCAAGGTCAGTAGGTTCTCCCTTGCCTTCCCCTTCGTTTGATGTTGATGGTACTGACGGTTCTCCCATTTGGTCAGCGAGGTTGATGTACGCTTCGTCGAAGAGTGGTAGATGTTCTATTTCTTCCCACTCAGCCTTCATTTACTCACCCTTCATGTGTTCTCCTATTGTAAAAGTTTTTTTTTTCTTCCCAACTACAGCTTCTGCTTTTACTCTTGGGTGGACTTGGGCTTTTGGTCAAAAACCCTTCGCCTTCTTCAACTTCACCCTTCAATCGTCTCCTTCATTCTCTTTGTTTGTTGAGCCTTAAAGATCACCTAATCTCTTGATCTTGACCACGTTGTAGTCTCTTCCCACCTTTATTGGGGTCTAAGGGCATGAATCTCTCAAATCTAACTCGATTTCTTTAAGGCAACGTCACCAAATGTTTACTACTCTATCTAATAAATTAAATGCATAAATTAATAATAGAGATGACAATGCATAACAGATACATGCATAAAATATATCTTTACTCACACATGAAATTATTACAGAAGAAGACCAAAGATGGTCAGCCAAGGATCAAATTCGATCCAACTAGATCATCCTACTCTCCTTGACGATACACAATGTATTTAAAGGACTCGACAATTGCGAAGAAGAATACAATTGTCAACCAACCAACACTTATAACTACCCGAAGCCAACAACAATTAATACATTTTCAGATAACCAATATTATTGAAGCATAATAATCGACATTGTACACCGACTACAAAGCTTGGATGATAAGGCTTAGGTACCAATAAATAGAGGGATGCCGAAGCCTTGAAATTTTCAAAATGAAGTAAAAGGGACATTGGAGTAAGATAAAAAATCATACATATAATCAACTAACATGAAACAAGTATGGAGTTGGGCCCTTCCAAAAGCATGAACATTCATAATTTGGGATTGCAGAGGTTATTCTTGGAAAAGAGACCCCAAGTTAGGAACCATAACTAAATAGAGAGATGTAATTATACTTATGGATACAAACGAACATGATGGGTGCAACCAATTTGGAATGAAATGGTAGATATGACTAAACGAGTAATGGTCTTAATAAAAGAAACTTGGTTAAGAACTATACTAATGGAAAAAGAAAAATTATACAAGTAAAACATGGATGAGGACAACAAAAAATGAAAGAGTAGTTAGCCTCGTAAATTTCCTCTTCACACCACAATAATATCATTATTGCAATAAATAAGGTTTGGATTGCAAAGACTTGTATGCATCATTGGAAGAAATCATAGTTTACACCACACTTGGGGGATTAGAACTACTAGTTAAATTCAATGCAAGAGCATTAGAAAGGTAAGCTTGTGTTATGAGAAGCTTGACAATATGGAAAATAGTACTAGCAAGACCAATAACAATGGGGAAAGCTCTCACAAAATAGCCAAAGTGGCCATCACACACCACAAGGAAGAGCTACATGGGAAGTACAACACACATGGTCCAACTATATGCAATGGGCATGAGTACACAATAGAAATAAAGAAAGAATGCATATTAAACTTACAATTAATAATGGTAGATTAAATTATTTGTTCATTGAACAAAAATAAAGAAATATTGATAAACATTAAGAGAGGGTTTCTGCTAATAGAATCCAATATGCAACAGAAATAAGCACACACATAGTTAACAAAAAATTAACCTTGGGAAACCCTTTTGGGAAGAAAACACAGCACCACTGAATATATTAACAATAAAATGAGAATTCTCCTATGCTTATCCTATTTCTTCAATCTGTGCTCCAATTGTACCTGTTTCTCAACCTATCTTCACATTCACTTTACAAAAATAGTGCCGAGGAGAAGACCTCTAGCCTATGCCCATATCTCATAGGCTAATGGGCAAAGCAAGAGAAATAATTTTTAATATTATTTTAAGTTGGACCCAATATTTTATATGTAAGAGGCAAATTATTATAATATTATTTTATTTAATAAGAAGTGCTTTTAAATATTTAATTATACAAAAGGTATGTTTAAATACTTTGGAGGGAAATTATTAATCATGGGTTTGAATTGGAAAAGTTTGAAAGGAAGGTGCCTAGCTTCATTTGAGATCTAGCATTCACTTTGGCATTTCATTCACTTTCTAGATTGCGAACTGCATTCATTCTACCCATCCAAGGACAAAAACCCCAGGCTGTTTTCAGAAATCTTTGAGGACAAAATCCCTCTTGTATTTTCATTTTGGAGGTGAAGAAAAAACCTCATTTTCTATCATTGGCAATTCTACATGGTAGTTGTATGTTGTGCTGATTTTTAGATTTTGTGCGTATTTACAAGTTTTGGAAAACTGATATTTGCAGGAAAATCATATATTGTTGTTTTGGAGTTGATTTCCATCATCTACCTTCATTTCAAGGTTTGAGATTATATCTATCTATTAGCAGATTTCAAGGTTTGTTGCTGTTTGAAGACATTTTTGCATGATTTGAGGCTGCCATACCTTTCCTAGAAGGGAAATTTAGTATTTTATTGAGGTGACCAGCGTTGACAACATTATTGGCCATTTTGGGAGGTGATTTGCATGGTTTTGAAGGGCGAATCATATTGTAGTGCAGAAATCAGCATTTTATATCATTTTCAGCCTCGTATTTTAGGTGATATACCCTTTGGACAACCTTTTAGAGGCAGATCTGCAGTTGGGAAGACGTAGGAGGTTAGCGTAGTACTTCTACACCCTTTTCTAGCTGCCAATATTCATTTCCAGCCTTGCCACAGTCATCGAGGGTGTTGTATCAGCATTTCAGAGGCTTACTTCAGTCATATAAGGTGTTGTCCCAGTCATTAGAGGGTTATATCAGACATTTATAGTGTTGTACTTGACTTTGGGAGTGTTGTAAAATCATTTGGAGTTCCCTACCAGCGGCCATGTTGCATAAATCTTATCATTTGATCACTTGCGAGTTGATTTGGAAAATTTGTAATTCTGAAAACTCATTTTCAGATTCTATATCAGTATTGTTATCATTTTTTCATACTGAAATTAAATAAAATCAGTGTTGTTGCTGTCATAACAACTGTAAATCAGATCTGAGTGTAATTTAGGGTATTTGAGGACTTGTGTGAAGTTCCCAACTTGGTACTTGTAATCAGCATTTATATTACAAGTTCAGTTGTAGTTGTGTTTGTTTTAGAAACTACCAAAAAAAACCAGAAAATAGAAAAAATCATTAAAAAAGGGTCATTAAACTATTTCAAGCACTCTCACTCAACAATTCTCCTTTCTTCTCTATCAATCTTCTCAATCAGCATCCATTCTCCAAGAGTTTCCTAACACTAGAGATGTACCCTTCCTAGTGCTTCCTTGCTTGCATGCCAAATGTTGGAAGGTTGGACACAAGGACTTTGAGAGAATTGGATGGCACAAACTTCAATGAGTGTGGCTACAAGTTACAAGGTGGTTATAACTTAATTATAATTTAATTGTTAGATGTAACTAATGTGATGTTATTGCATTATTAACGAATGTGATAAATGCCTATTTGTCTAACATTATAGATGCAATGATGCATAATTGGGGAACAAAGAGTGATATAAGGTTGTGTTTGCATAATTTTTCATTCCAACGGTTCTTTGCAGGTATATGGTTTGGATCAACAACACATCAAGTTTTAAGCAGAAACATATAAAGAGAATTCAAAATGCTTGATTCTAAGCAATTTCAAAATCAAGGTTTTTGTCTCCTAGGAGATACTTTTGACAAAAACAAGTGTGTTTCCTTTAGAGGAAATATTATGCTTCAATTACAAGGCCACTTTAAGAAAGCATGAAGCATGTAGACTAAGAGGTGGCCTAGAATGGTATTATGAAAAGAGTTCAACAAAAGAAATGGAACTTGTTTGAAACCAGAACAGGCAGACAAGTAGGTGGGGCATTAGCTTAAAATAATCCTAAACATTAATATTACAAAATTAACATTATGTGTTCACCTTGAGGACAAAGAAACTTGGAAGGAAACAAACAGATAACCACCTCAATGAATTCAACCCCATTGACAAACAATGTCAGAAAGCTGTGAAGAAATGGAAATCAAATGGAAGACAACAATACTTATAATCCAAAGTGATGACTAGTTCAAACCATCTCAAGTGTGAGATTGGAAAATGGACTACTTCAAGAAGCGGAATGAAAGAGAGAAAGAGAGATCAGTAATGTTGAGAGAACATGCATATTTTGTACCTTACAAATAGTGAAGGCAATGGCACTTCATCATATATTACTTGGCTCTTCCTGATATCCACAACAGATATGCTAAAATGTTTAGGTTTGACTCTGTGTTTGCTCTCCTCAAAGAGGGCAGAGTAGTGAAGGCAGGGGAATTCCTAACCATAACTATAACGATAGAGTATCCAGGCTCCTCAAGGAAACATAAATGTCCCAAACTTAATTGTGCTACCCTTGTATATTTTTTGTGTCCACTCCCATTTCTAAAATGGCATAAGAGTGCAAATATTGCTTTCATTGTCTCCTCTATATATGAATTGAAAAAGATAACTATTAAATGTCAATTTAGACAAATCTGTTGCAAATGAAGACACGCCTAAATAAAAATACTTTATCTGCTTAAGAGTTTACTTGTCAGAGAATAGAAATCAATTTAGCAAACCCAAAAAATTGAAATAAGCAGAATTTACTTGTCATGGAGAATTGAAATCAATTTAACAAACCCAAAAGAGTGAAATTTAAGTAGAAATAATTAATTAAAAGTTAAAACTGTAAGGCAGGCTCACCTCCTATCAAATACCGAGCAATCTCTCGTTCAGCAGCCACTTGCAAAGGAATTTGGAATTTCAATGTGGGTTCCTCATAATACCCACGCTTTCGCTTGGCAGTAGAATTAGTTTGAATTCCATAGCTAATCACAGTTGAATTCTTTTGCTGGAAATGAAGAGCTCCTGCGCAGTACATTGGATTAGCTTCCAACCATTGGTCTACTTCTGCTGGACTTACAAATCCTTTGACCTGCAATACCATATAGTAACTTAACAATTCCCATATTGATTTGAATGTTTCTACAATAATGCATGCACTGAATATGCAAATAATTGAAATCATATTTCTAATAAGTTTATTAACTATGCAAATAATTGGAGTCGAAATGCTAATACAGGCATGAAAAAAGCAAATAATTGATTTCAGCATCCTAATATGGGTATCAAATAAGAAATTAAT
>VDFB02340764.1:0-13121 GCA_007258455.2 Sequoia sempervirens | reverse complement strand
TGTGGAGAATGCTAGAAACCTGCAAATTGAAGCTTCAATTGTAAGAATCATGAAGAGAAACAGAGTTTTAACTCACTCGAACTTAGTCATGCAATGCATTGAGAACCTTAAACATAAATTCATCCCAGATAGAAAGGCTATCAAAAAGATAGTAGGAGATCTGATAATGAGGGACTACTTGGAGAGGGACAGTCAAAATCCCAGCATTTACAGATACATTCCTTGAAGCTGGTTATTTAATATTTTCATTTGTTACTTTGTTGCTTCTTCAGCTATTGAAATTTGAAAAGTTCCCCATAAATCTAAATTCACTTTCCCTTCAGAATTTTTTATGTTGGAACACAATTTTGTTAACAAATGGTTTGGATATGTGGTAAACTCCAATTTTTGAGTTTTTGTGTTCACTTTTCTGCATACAAACTTTATTAGATTTTTTATATAGCATTTATAAGTATATGATCTTCTTGTCCATGCATGTGGTTCTTGATCATGTTACCCTTCACCTCCCTTTAAATTAGGTTTCGGAAGGTGTATTCTTGGGCATTAGGCAAATTCATTGCCAGCAATTCACCGCTCAAAAATTCACTGGAGGAAAATTCACCATTATGACAAATTCACCTCATGGAAAATTCACCGCCATGAATTGCTAGTAGTGAATTTCTCATAGCGGTAAATTTTCCCACGGTGAATTGTTGGGTTAATTGCTGCTAGTGAGAGTGGCCTTTGGCCTGAGTCTTAAGCTAGTGATAAGAGGATAAGTTTAAAAACTCAACCTTTGGGGCAAGGAAATAGTTGGAAGCAATGATCAGCGATAAAATCCTAGGAGATGCCATATAACAATTTGAGATTGTAGCAAGGATGTGATGCCCAATCTTTTTTATTTAATTTATCAACATAAATTTTGTTTATTTGATTGAGTAATTTGGTATTTTCTAAGTTAAAAATAAAAACAAAAAAAATCTGAAGGCTTTAGATTAATATTTTCAAGTATTTTTTTATTAAAGTTTCTATGGTGAAAGAAAAATTACATGGAGAGATGTTATGATGGCTTAAATCTTGACCCAACAAAGAGCACAACCTCATTGACTTCTATAATTAATTGTTCATAAATACTTATGTTAATGAGATGATAATGCAACAAATTTAGAATCTACTATAGTTTGAAATGAGTAAATTTGGTAAGAAAACTTAATGTAGAGTTAGAAATTTAAAGTTGAGTAGTATTATTAACATGATCAAAATGATTTCATTGTTTGATCTTATGCTCTTGATAAATTCTTGTGATGGATTGAAAATTCTAATTGAAAAAGCAAATCTAGTAGAAGTTAAGGAATTAGGAAGACAAAATCACTCTCAGGTTCTTCATGTTGAGATTCAAGGAACTTGACTACTATACACATGAAGAAGCAAGGACAAAACAAAGACTCAAATACAACAAACAAACCACATACCTTGTCTATATATATACCTTCATTCCGGCTTGAAAAGGGTGTGTGCCTCAAGTTGAGAGATCTCACAAAATATCTCTCAACACCTCTTGATGTCTCTTGATCTGTGATGTGGTTATTTTTTATTCCAATAGCATGACTTTGCATTAAGGTGTGTTGTTACAAATGGCTTGGGAGGGTCGAGTTATAGATTTTTGAATAACATGAATGGTTTAGGTTTGAAGTTGGATGGATGGTTGAGATGTATTAGCTTCTAAAATAAGTTAACTTCTAGAGCAAGCTAATAAAAGAATGGTTAAATTCCATTGCAAATAGATGAATGAAATTGATTGAGATAACTTTATTCACTAGTAAATGCTAGGGTCATTTTTAGGACTATCCTTGCATGAATAGTTGAGATTTCAAGATGTAGTCGGGAATGAATGGTAGAGATCTAAGATTATTTTGGCTTTTATGGGAGTGTTTAGGTTCAATGAATCTAAACAACTTTAAGTTAGTGGATTGCATTTATTTTAAAATAAATAGATCTGAAAGGACATAATTAACTAAATAATCCAAGTTATTTAGGTGATTAGAAAATGGATTAATTTGTTTATTTTGGATGAATAATGGAAATTAGTAATGTGGTGATGTCATGGTGTTTTAAACAAGGTATTAGAAGATAATGTTAGGCGTCATGTTAGGATGTGGTCAATTTTAAGTATTTACTACTACCATTGCAAGTCAAAATGCTACTCTTCTAGATCACTAAGACTATTAGAAAAAACTAGATAAAGGACTTGAATATTTTTGGTCTTGGCTATCTATTATACTACTTATATATCTCATACTTTCTAAATCATCATTTTTTCTTTAAATTACTAGGATGCATGGATGCATTAAAATAAGGAGTTTTTAGTTAAATATTTTGATATGTTGATTGGTATGATAGGATAGTTTGAAACACTTTATCTCTTTCCTCAAACTTCTACGCAGATCGTATAATATATATCAAGTGTTATGGACCATTAAAACTGTAATAGCCATGCTCCTAGAGTGCCATTCGGTGAAACATTCTTGGTTTATTTTATTGAGCGTTTACAATGAATTATCATCCTTGAGCTTAAAATGTGGAGGTGAAACGTCCGGCAACCCAAGAGTCATAAAGCACCGGAATGCGATTCTCAGAAAAAACTGTTAAAGAATTTCTGACCTAAGTAAAAGTGCAATTAAATTCTTCATATTATGATGTTCTTTCGAGATTCCGGAGAATACAGCTTAATTCGCTATAAATCATAATTGAGCCTTAACCAGGCCGGAAAAATTGAATGGAAAGGGCTCTCAAATCCTTTGGCGATGCAACCAAAGGCAGCGAACACTGATGAAATTACTTGTAAGTATATGCATCTCCGCAAGATTATCTACGACCTCTGTAACCAAAACTCTCCTCACAACTACGGTCGCCATCTCTACGATAAATACAGGGAACTATTAGAAGGATATATCATTAGACAAGTTGTACCATCCTTGAGACAAAATATGGATGGGTTTCTGCTGACAGAAGCTGTAAAGCAATGGGAAAATTACAAAATAATGGTCTTTCATCTTTCTTCTCTCTTTGGTTCTTTGCATCTTTTGGTCAAGTGTAACAGACTTCGGACACTAAATGAAGTGGGTATGAGATGTTTCCATAATCTGGTCTACAAGGAATTCATGTGTCATAGCTTAAGGGATGCAGTGATTGCTCAGATTATTAGAGAAAGAGAAGGAGAGAAAATTGATGACCCAGCTATACTGAAAAAAGTTGTGGGTATTTATTTGGAGTTTGGTATGGAGTGTTATGAAGAGGGTTTTGAGTCAGCCATGTTAGAAGCAACTGCTTGTTACTATTCAATGAAGGCTGCAACATGGATTTGTGGGTATTCTTCTCCAGGGTATATGTTGAAAGTTGAAGAGTGTGTGATTTTAGAAAAGGGGAAAATTGCTGTGTATTATCTGCATCCAAGTAGTGAAAAGAAGTTGATGGAAAAGGTAGAAAACATATTGTTAATCAGGTATGAGAGTAGAGTTTTACAGTGTCTCCCTGTATTGCTAAGATATGAAAAATTGGATGACCTTTCAAGGATGTTTAGGTTGTTTAATAGAATAGATATATGCTTGATGAAAATGGGTAGGATTTTCAGGCAGTATATTGCTTCTCAGGGAGTATCATTGATTAAACACACAGAAAAAAAAGTAGTAGAAGCAGAAAATGCAAGCAATAAAAGGGCCATTGTTTCAGCTGCACAAGTGCAATTTGTAAGGTATGTTATTGGGTTGTACTGCAAGTACTTTCAGTATGTGAAGAAGATTTTTATTAACAATTGCACAATGCGTGAATCACTTAGAGAAGGGTTTGAGGATTTTTGTAACAAGCTAGTTGCAGGGAGCAGTATTGGAGAACTTTTCATCACATTTTGTGACATCATTTTGAAAAACAGAAACTTGAAAGATGAAAATGTTGAGCGTACACTTGAAATTGTTGTAAAAATTCTTGCCTATGTCAACAATAAAGAGATGCTTGCAAAGTTGTATAGGAAAAAACTTGCAAAAAGGCTTCTTGATCAGCCTTATAAAAGTGAAAATGTTGTTCATGAAAAATCCATGTTGTCCAAGTTGAAGGATGAATTTGGAGGACAGTTTACATATAGAATGGACGGCATGTTGTCCGATTTAGCATCAACTACAACCACCCAGATGAGATTTGAGAATTACCTTAAAGAGAATTCTCTAGATCCACATCTTGAAATAGGGTTTTCTGTGAATGTTTTGACAAGTGGGTTTTGGCCAAGGTACAATTCACTTTATAACATGCTTTGCCCTGTTGAAATGACTAGATGTGTGCAAGTCTTTAAAGAGTTCTACAGCAGAGAAAAATCGGACAGAAAGCTGAAATGGATATTTTCTCAGGGAACTTGTGAGATGATTGGGAGATTTGACAGTCATAAAATCGAACTCATTACAACCCCTTGGCAGGCATGTGCTCTGTTGCTATTCAATGATTCAGAAAGGCTTGCTTATTCAGATTTCAAGTCTCAGTTGAATTTGACAGATGAATATACAGTTAGATTGTTAGAATCCCTTACTTGTTCAGAGAGCAAAATCCTCAACAAAGTGCCAAATACACAGATTGTGACACAAACAGATTACTTTGAAATAAATGATAAGATTGGTAATAATTTGAGGAAAATCACAGCACCAGACGCTCAAGAAAAAGAAAAAGTTCCGGAACATGTGGAGAATGCTAGAAACCTGCAAATTGAAGCTTCAATTGTAAGAATCATGAAGAGAAAAAAAGTTTTAACTCACTCGGACTTAGTGATGCAATGCATTGAGAACCTTAAACATAAATTCATCCCAGATAGAAAGGCTATTAAAAAGGGAGTAGGAGATCTGATAATGAGGGACTACTTGGAGAGGGATACTCAAAATCCCAGCATTTACAGATACATCCCTTGAAGCGGGTTATTTAATCCTTTAATTTGTCACTTTGTTCCTTCTTCAGCTATTGAAATTTGAGAAGTTCCCCATATGTCTATATTCACTTTCCCTTCATAATCTTTTAGCTCTTGGGAGTGAATTCAACTGTTGGCACACAATTTTGTTAACAAATGGTTTGGATATGTGGTAAACTCCAAATTTTGGGTTTTTGTGTTCACTTTTCTATATACAAACTTGTATCAGATATTTTATATAGCATTTATAAGTATGTTATGCTACTTGTCCATGCATGTGGTTCTTGATATACAAGAAATTTAGGATCTACCATCGTTTGAAATGAATAAACTTGGTAAGAAAACTTAACGTAGAGTTAGAAATCCAAAGTTGAGTAGTATAATTAACATGATCAAAATAATTTCATTGTTTGATCTTATGCTCTTGATTAATTCTTGTGATGTATTGAAAATTCTAATTGAAAAGAAAATTTTCAGCACAAGTCAAAGAAATTAGGAAGACAAAATCACTCTTGGCTTCTTCATGTTGAGATTCAAGGAACTTGACTATTGTACACATGAGGAAACAAGGACAAAACAAAGACTCAAATGCAACAAACAAACCTCATACCTTGTCTCTATATATACCTTCACGAGGGAGTGTGCCCCAAGTTGAGAGATTTCACGAAACATCTCTCAAGACTTGTTGATGTCTCTTGTTTTGTGATGTAGTTGTTTCTAATTCTAATAGCATGACTTTGTATTAAGGTGTATTGTTGCAAATGGCTTGGGAGAGGGTTGATATATAGATTTTTGATTGAGAACATGAATGGTTTAGATTTGAAGATATATTATGAGGATGGATGGTTGAAATGTATTATCTTCTAAAGTAAATGAACTTCTAGAACAAGCTAATAAATGAATGGTTAAAATTCATTGTAAATAGATGGATGAAATCGATCGAGATAACTTTATTCAATAATAAATGTTAGGTCATTTTTAGGACTATCATTACATGAATGGTTGAGATTTTTAGATGTAGTTGGGAATGAATGGTAGAGATATACTTGACTAATTTGACTTTTATGGGAGTGTTTCGGTTTAATGAATCTAGACAACTTTGACTTAGTCATGCGATTTCTAAAATTTTAATTTATTTTGTGAATAATGAAGAAAGTGGATTGTATTTATTTTTGAATAAATAGATTAAATGACATAATTAACTAAATAATACAAGTTATTTAGTTGATTAGTGAAAATAGATTAACTTGTTTATTAATACAAGTTATATGTGGATTAGTTAGGTATGTTGTAGGATATTGAAGTTAATTTTTTCATTCTCTCAACTCCATTAGCATATAGATTTGTATATAATATATCATGTTATGAATTCACATTAAATGGTAAATAGAAATGTTTTCTAGAAGAAGACTAAGTAAGATGATTTTTATTTATTCTAATATTGTTTGTAATGAATTATCCTTGGCTTTTAAATCAATTATGTCCCATATTTCCTAATAAATGATTCCCATATCAAACTTTATGGCTATGGAACATCACAATTGATGCAAATCTAGACAATAGTACTCCTATGTGATCCAAATAAAAAACTTCAACATAATTTATAGTGGATTTTCAAGCTATAACAAGTCTTAAGTCCCACAAAAATGATTTTCCCACAATTGTGGTTATGGTTCAATTTATAATTGGACTATATGTAATTAATTATATTTAGGAATGAACTCTCTTTAGATGTTGACTATTTAAGGAAATTTCTAGTTACATTAATTTTTTGGTTTTATCGATATTCACTAGTTAACAAGATTTGTTGCAAAATGCTTAAATAACACATTTTTCTAGGCCTATAAAGTGTTTGTCTTGGAGGAGAATGTCTTCATAATATAAAAGTAAAATATTGGTTTGGTTTCAATGGATGTACCATATCCATTTTAATTACTATATGAAAATGATTGTATAGTTTCAAAGGAGAGTTGAGTACAAAGGGAAATCTTCTTTTAATCCCATATTTCTATTAGTTTCCTCAAACCAATTGTAACAAATTATAAATTTTAAAATTGTTTTCATGTAAAGTACATATACCACAATCATAAATCTAAATGAGAATGTTATTTTTTCATATTTTCTGCAATATATCTTTTAAGATGATTTTAAAATATTTTTTAAATCAAAGAAAAATAACTTCTTCCAAATTTTTACTTTCGCGTTCAACTTAATATTTAAATTTTCACATTTATATTGGTTTTTAGTTTCTAGCTAGTTCCACTTAAACATTAGACATAAGTAGGTAAGAAACAATTCAATAGCATAATATTTAGAAAACCACTAGTCCAATTTAATATCTTCATGCTTAATATCAAAACATATACCAATTTACCAACAAAAAAAACAAATAAAAGTGTGACTAGTAATCAAACCATGAAATAACAAGAAAAAATTACAATGATCCACATATACAACAAAACTATTGCATAACCTTTCACAACAACTCACCATAACTCTCCAAATGCACCATACCAAATCATATCTCATAATATTTCCTTCTACTAACATCTCAAAGTATAGAGTTGTGCCAAATAATATATACTTCACAAATCCAACTGAAAATCAAAGTACATATGTAGTGATTGGAGATTTTTTTTAGAAGTATCAAAAGTTAAAAAATTAATATCTTGGATGAAATTTATTTCCCCTAGAAGAAAGACACCCTCAGGACTAAAACGGGGGCCAAAATAGGCCTTTTTTTTATAGTTCATACGGTTGATGTCATCATTTCATAGGTGGTTGTGTCTAGCTGGCATAGGGGTGGTGATGGCACCTAGTGATAGTGTTTGGGCTGAATATTGGTCATGAACTTTATTAAAGGGAATTAATTTTCTTAAAATTTTAACTTTTATGTCATCATTTCTTAAAAAGTTATTCTAAGCTTCCATTTCACCAAAACTGTATGTTTTAAGCTAATCAATGATTGGTGGTTCTATGAAAGATGAAATATAACTCTTACAAAGAATGATTAACTTCTTAGAGAGTGATTTCAGTAACAATGTATTATGTTTAACTAAATATTATTTTCATATTTTATGTGGCTAATCTTTTTTCTAGTCTAATTTTAAATATAAATAAACTTTAAAAATTTTATTAAAATGATTAAAACAGATGAGTTGGTGAAAAAACTAGAAACATAGAAATGAAAATCACTAACTGATCATAAAATTGAAAAATACAAAGAATAAGGAACCTAGATTAAAAATTTAGAAGCCTCTATTTGAGATGTTAATGTAATGCAAGGAAGCATTGTATTCTTATATGAATAAAAAGTTATAAGTACAATTTTATGGAGAAATATTCCATGCACGCACAACACAGAAATAATTTTAAAAATGATGTAGTGACTATAATTACAAGGATGATTTTATCAAAAACTATTTAAATGTTAAAATGAAAGAAAGGGAAAAAATAGAATAGAGGTTACAAAAGATGTCATCAAGTGTTAAGAAAAATAAATAATGTATCTTCCAAAGCATACAATAAGCGAGAGAAAATAAATGTTTTGGTGTCTTTTTTAGGGGTTTGCCTCAATCAAACCTCATATTGATCTTTTAGCTCCTCCATGGAAAAGATTTTATTTTTAGTATATTTTTTGAATAAAAATGGTAGATAACAACAATAAAAAAACTCTAATTAAGAATAATTATAAATGCAAGAAACTATTTGCACTTAGAAATAAAATGTAAATGGTTGATGTCTAACTCCATTTATGTCTAGTAAATTGATGTAGAAGGGGTATGCATTTGACTCAATGAAACAATAGATCCTTTATTAATCAAATTATTGATTTATGTGTATTACATTTAATCATGTCAAACTAAGGAATTGTATTCTTCTTGACTGTACTCACACAATATGTGGAGTTGAAGATTTTTGAGTTGTCCTAGAGGTTGTGCATAGAAAACCTAACTGAAAGTAAATCCTATCTTATAAAATTTAACTATTTGACAGTTCCTACAAGTAGGTAACCCATTGGTATAGTAACCAAACATTTTCAAATATGTTTTAATCATTTGCTAATGCAACTATACAAAATAATTGTTGATAATTAAATGATTACTTCTAACAATTTAAATCAAATCAATGAACAAAACTATTAACAATTTATTTTAACAAGTCATTAACAAACAATCTAAACTATAAAGAGTATTGTAGTTACCTCAAGTGGCCCTTGCTTAGGTGACTGCAATCTCACGGAATCTAATCAAATCCCAATTAAAGAATCCATCTATTTGATTGAATCTATTTTCTTTATTACATTCTCGAAATGTAACTCAAAGATTATAACAAAAATATTGATAACAAGAGTACCAATAGCAAAATCTACTAGATCTCTAACTCACACAAGATCTGCCATATATACATGATCCAAAAAGTAATTATTTTGGACTCTAAACAACTTAAGAACATTTGTTAACTCAACCACAAACATAGAGAGAGTATTATTTGTATCCTAATCAAAGCATAAATATGAAACTTTCATGCATAGTTGTATGAGTACATAATATTGTTATGACTCTTCATAATAAAGAAGGCAGATATAAATAAAAATATGAAAAATAAAGCATAATCCACGTTTATGAACCATGATCTACTACCATCATAAATTCCTTCTTATCTTCATAGATATCTTCATTTTTGGTGATGGAATTAATGATAAAGAAAATGATTTATAATTAAACCACTCCCATAGTATCCTGCTACTTCTTCCTTCAACCACGAGCGGTTGCATCTTTAATTGTAGATGAACACTCCTTTGATTTTGTATTGATAGACAACCTTTATGGTAGGTGACTAGTCCTTTGCTAAACATGGGTTATTTTTTTTCAATGGTATCTCCACATCATAAATTACCATAACTAACATAAAAACTATCATATTTTATAAACATTCATTAATGCATGCAACCATTCAGCAATATAATATATACCATTTTTAATACTTTAATACTTAGGATAAATAGGAAAGTATGGATAATGCCTTGAAAATGTTTAGAAATTTCATGAGAAATATGAAACATAAAACAAGAAAGTGGGGACAATTTTTAAGATTATCACACCCCCTAATTAAGCATCTTTCTTGTCCTCAAGCAACTCAAGGAATCAAATTATGTTGAAGTGCAATAATTTTATAGTCCATTTGATTAGTAACTCCTTCCTCCTATTTCAAGTAAAATCCTTTCTTCTCAGTCAATCACTCCCATTTGGTTTGTTTTGTTGTTTCCCATCATTATTTTCTTTCTAACTAGTATGAAATTGAATATAGTAGAAGAGGAGGATGAAATACTAGGGGAAGATAGGTAATATTATGCTTAAGGGATGACTTGATGTACTTGTGTGAATGAGTGACTAATGCTAAGAAATTAAAAACATAACAATGTTTTTTTCTTTTCACTTTTTGTGTCAATTCGTTCCATCTATCATGTGAAATTTTTAATTCCTCTCTACCTCTTCCAGTAGCTAATTCTTTGAATCTTTTGTAATCTTTAAATTTGCATTCCAAAATATTTTTCTCTACCCTTGGTCGTTCTATCAATTTAATCAATTTTACCACCTCTTGGTTAGGGTCCTTGCCTTCTCCTTTGATTTTGAAGGGAAATGATTCTTCCCTTTCATGTTTTTGTTGTTGTAGGAGACCTCTATGATGTTCATATTTTTATAAATCATGCTAATGCATTCAATTGAACATCCCAAATAAAAAATAATGTGTTCCAAGTGGTTTCATATAGGATAGCCAAATCATTTAGATAAAATTCACATAATTGTTTTTGCATCTTAGAGGTAGCTCTTTGGTAAGTTGTTAGAAATAACTTAGGTGTGGACAAGGAGACATGGAGGTCACTATACAATTACTTGAATTGAAAACTTAAATTTTTTTCCTACAAAATAAGGTATAAACCCTTGTAGGAGGTCTACACCTCATGATTTGCACCATCATTTCAGCCATTTGATCAATTTTGAGCACAAATCTTTTGTTTTTTGTATTTTTTTCCTCAATTTCTCTTTCAAGATTCTTTATTATTTTTTTCTTCTCATTATTCCAATAACATTTCATTTGAGAAATTTCCTCTATTTTATCCCAAAATCTTAATTCAAGGGTTACCGGTGTTGGGTTTGTAAGTTTTTTGAAGAATTACTTTGTTGATCAGGTTCTAGAACTTTCTTATTTATCTCAATAATGGCTATTTGGGCCAATTTTTCTAGTCTTTTCTCTTGCTACTAATAATATTGCAGCTGACTCTTTAATTGGGTAAAAGCACAAACTTGTGTCACACTTTATAAAGGAATCGGCCAACAACAAAAAAAAAAAGAACTTCGACCACATTAAAGTGGTGTTTATGTTTTGAATTTCAAAATGATGTAAACTAATGAAATGTAGAAACTTGATGAAGTTTATTCTTGTATTTTTAGATTTTTAAATTGTTTTCATTATTTTTTATCAATTTACACCTAAATTTTGAATGCTTGAAATTTCAGAAAAAAGTGACGCTCAATAGATCGCCAAGAAAAACAAATTGAAAGACGATTTTTCCTTTTGGAATTTTTCTCCAAATAGGTAACTTCAATATCTAGTGCATGAAGTACCGAGGAGGTATTTTCTTGTATTAATGGTGTTTTAAAGTCAAACTTGTCAAAATTTGACAATTTTCATTGGATGTCAACTATTGTCTATTTTTTTTTTTTATCATTTTCAAAAAACAAATTATACCCTTTTGAAGAGGACTCTCTCCTCTAGTGCATCATATATTTTTTATTTTTTTAAAATATATTTTACTATTTTTTTTTAATTTCTAATCAGGCTCTTTTTTAATTTTAACAACCTACTTGCATTATTTTAAAAATAAAAATATATTAAAACTAGATCAAAATATTAAAAAATTACATATTTGGATTCACCACTCCAAGCTCTACAAAAAGTTATTTTTCATTTTTTTAAAAACATCATTATGATTGAAGAAATACTTAGTTGAAGTTGAAAGTTTCAGAAAATTTTGAAAAAAGCTAAGTTGGCTACCAACTAGGATGCCACATGATAGCTGAGGAAAGGGTTTCACCAAACCTCGCGAAACCTCGCACATAAAATAAGCCAATTTTAAAGCGGCAAAGGGAAAAAAAAAACAAATGGATTAGGCCGAAACTTATTTGACTGAAACCCTGTGTGCCACGTATAGGCCATATGGTTTCAGTCGAAACCTATTCAGTCAAAACTTTTTTGGCCGAAAATGTTTCACTCGAAACTATTTATTTGACCGAAAGTGTGACACAGCTTTGTGTTTTTACCCAACTTCTTAACTTTGTTACCTAACCTTGTTTCTTTCTACTAGTATCCCTTCAATTGTTCCTCTAATTCTTCAGTTTTCTTAAGAGTTGCCTGCAAATCATCATTTTTATCTTCACCTTCTAAAATTAATTTTGCTTCAGACTCAATAGAGGAAGAAATTTTTTCTTGGTCTTTTGCATTTGTGCCCCCATCTAAGCACATGAATTACATATTTTTTTATTATTCTCTATCAACAAATAGATCTTCTCTCTTCAAGTCTATGTCTGTTTCCACAATGGTTGTTTTCTTTTGATTAGGAGGGACCTTTCCTCTCATTTCGTATTTTTCCTTTAGGTAGTGTGAACACCTTTTTTGGTTGTATGCTCCATTTTCATTTTTTTTTAGCTCAAGAGGAAGAAGGTTTATGCCTTTTCGTGCTAGTTTTAGGTATGGAAGGGGAAAAAGGATCTCAAAAATTGGGGATGCTATACATCGAACCTTAGAGGATATGGGTTTAGTTTCCTGCACCTCGGGTTGTTCATGGTGGCTATGGGTAGGTGAGGCATTTTATGGGGAAGAGGTTACATGTGCTTCTTCCTCTTCCTCTAGTCATGTATTCTCCTCCCATACCCTATCTTCATTAGTTGTTTGAGGCCTCCAGGGTCTATCATTTATTTGGTTATATTCTAAAAAACGTTCCCAAGAAAGATCTAGAAATTGAGTGTTGAAAAGCTTATTTTTATCAATAAAACAATTAAACAATGACCAGTGTGATAGATTTGTTTGGTTTCGTTTTCTTTAAAACTTCTAAGTAGACATTTTTTTCAACATAGTAAGCAAATAATTTGGGACATTCACAAGCCTGTTGTGGTAGATATAGTGTAGAAATTTAAAA
>VDFB02340763.1:0-41437 GCA_007258455.2 Sequoia sempervirens | reverse complement strand
CTCACACTCGAGCAAAATAACCATAGCCAAGAAACTGTTGAGGCTGGGGTACTATTGGCCCACAATGGAGTGAGAAGCACATGATCATGCTAAAAGGTGTTTACAATGTCAGCAACATGGGGACCTCATCCATGCTCTAGCTCGAGAGCTTCACCCAATTATCACACCATGGCCCTTTTCGTAGTGGGGACTCGATCTCATTAGGAAAATCTCACCCACCTCATCCAATGGCCACAAATTCATTATAACTACAAATGAGTACTTCACAAAGTGGGTGGAAGCCATACCCCTGATGTATATCACTGGGAAGCATATCTCAAAATTTATCTTGAACTATCTCATCTGTCGTTATGGTGTCCCACAAGCCATTATCTCAGATAATGGGACACCATTCAAGAACCAAGAGGTTCACAACTTGTGCAAGAAATTCAAATCCAGCATCGCTTCTCGACCCTGTACTACCCCCAAGGCAATGGCCGAGCATAAGCCATGAACAAAACCATCCTCAAAATCCTCAAGAAAATAGTTAATGACATAGGTCGTGACTATCATTTGTAGCTTAATCCCACCCTCTGGCTTATTGAACCAGCATCCACACACCCACTGGCACCACCCCATTCTCCTTGGTCTATAGATCAAAGGCTATACTCCCAATTGAGATTGAGCTCCCATCCCTTAGAATATCATTGAAAAATCTCATCATTGATGAGGACTATCAGGTGTGAAGATTAAACGAGCTGGAGTTACTAGATGAGAGATGCATAGATGCTTTGAATCATCTACAAGTCTATCAAAAAGACTCAAACAAAGCTACAACAACAAGATTAGAAGCAGGACTTTCTAAGTCTGAGAATTGGTCTTAAAAGAAAATCAGAAGAATGTCCCGAATCCCAGCAGCAAAGGAAAGTTCAAACCCAATTGGTTAGGGCCTTTCATCATCACAACAAGCTATAAATTAGGGGCATATAAACTATCAACACCCGAAGGGGAACCTCTGTAGGAGCTAATAAATAGCTCCCATCTCAAAAAGTTTTATGCCTAATTCTTTTAAGGTATAAAACCAAAAAATCATTAAATTCAAAAAAAGTCCTAAAAAAATGGTTACTTCGGCGAAAACCTAGCAAACATGCATCTTGATAACAACAAAAAAATCAAAAATGCAGAAAAATCCAAAAAAAAAAAGAAAAAGGATAAAAAAAATTGTCCTAGTGAACACTCAATCTGGCACTTTGGCAAGTACCTTGGGTGAAACCCGGCAAATAGGTGGCACCTTGTGTAAATAAGCACTTCTCTCATTCACCAGACCTTTACATGTACTTTGTTCAATATCCTCCATTTCACTTCCATCATCCATCTCATCCATATCTCCATTCATCACTCATCCACTCGCATCCGCACCATAGCTTGGTCCTGTGCTCGTATCATGATCCCTCCTAGTACTACTCAGCCCATCCTCAAGGCTAGTTTGTCCTCATCGTAGAGTAGTCTATTGTATCATGTCAGTATGTCTCTAATGATCGGCTCGTATGGTCTTAAAGTCCCCAAAACATCAAAATCCAAAAACATCAAAAATCAGAAAAAACATCAAACATCAAAAAATCCAAAAACATTAGGAAAATTAGAAAATCCAAAACATCAAACATCTGAAAAGCCAAAAACATCAAAAAATAAAAAAAATCCAAAAACATTCAAAACATATCAAAATCCAAAAATAGGTCAAAAAGTCATTCAAAAGTCAAAAACAAGGTCGTCTTGTCGAACTACGTCATCTCTGAGCTTGAACGTAGGCAAGGTTGATCTTTGATCATCGCCCGAGACATTTAGGTCAGTCCTATAGGAGTTTGTCATAATAAACTATCATCTCATCATGTATATCTTCATTTGTAAATCGATCAAGTCGTCAGTCGAATCCACGTGGTCTCTGTGGTATAACGTAGGCAAGGCTAATCTTTGATCAGCCCCCGAGGCCCCTAGGATAGGTCTTAGGTTAGTATCTTGTCAAAATCTTAGAAAATCCCAAAAACATTGAAAAACCAAAAATCAAAACATTTGTAAAACCTTGAAAAATACCAAAAAAGCCTCAAAACATTGTAAAACATCAAAAACATCCAAATATTTGAAAAAATCCATCTACCTCATCTCGCTTGCACCCACAATAAACACCATTCATAATAAACTAATCATCATCCTCAACCTTTGGTGAAACAATTAGAAACAAGTCTAGCAGCTTAAAAGAGTAAAAACTCAAAAGCGCCAAGTCTCAAGTCTCAGTCAGTACGTAAACAAGTTGGTGAAGTCTTTGTGTCGATAGTCCATCATCCAAATAGTCCCATATCAATCACCTGATAACATCATGTCCTAGGATGAATCCTTCCTACAAGGGGCATTATTTATCAGAAAGAACATTTTGGATAAACGAAATGACGTGCAACCATCAACTAACATGTCCTAGGATGTATCCTTCCTACAATGGGCATTATATTTTGGCAATAAGTTTCAGTTCTTATCCTTAAAAACACATTCCCTTTTGGTTAGCAGTATTAAAGAACATCAACTTGTTTGTGTGCTTTATTTTTTCTTTTGACTTATCTTATTGCGCTCAGTCCAAGGACCTCTCGATGATATCTAAACAAAGGATTTAGAGAGATAGGAATGGGGCAACGATCATTATCCTTTTGTCTGTTGGGCTTGTTGGACGTTCTTGTAAAATAACCTTGTGAATACTTTCTTTGTTAGATATGTATAGAGGATGTTTTGGATGGCTTGTTGACTATTGCATTGATTGGTTATACCTCTCTGTGTTTTGGTCTGAGATATTTGAAACTTCTAAAGTCCATCCTAGCAAGGTTTTTGTATGT
The DNA here is from genome assembly GCA_007258455.2 of Sequoia sempervirens. NCBI lineage: Eukaryota > Viridiplantae > Streptophyta > Pinopsida > Cupressales > Cupressaceae > Sequoia > Sequoia sempervirens. The sequence continues at coordinate 38,579 of VDFB02340763.1, read as the reverse complement.
CAAGTGTGAACAGGAATACTCCTATCTATTTGTTGAGTCAAAGTCCATCACACTAAGTACAACACCATCCTAGTGCTTTATACCTTGATGCATCGTACTTAGGTGTGTTATCAAACATAAAGCAAGTGACCCTTTGAAAACCCCAAACCTTGATAAGAAAATCATCCATCTATCATCATCATTTATCACCATCATCTCTCATAATGTTGGCTTGTTGGATCCTCTTGTCATCATCTAATTTCTTCATTTTCTGCACTAACATCATAGCATGAATAATTAATCATCATCACCAATGCATCCATCATGCATCCATCCTGGATCCAAAAAACTATCAGCATACCACATATCATTCATATCATACATAATAGGAAACATCGATCATTTCACATGCATTATATTTGCATCATCATCATAATATAGATCTGTTAGTCTAAGCATCTCATAAATCATCCATTGCATATCATAGCATACAACATCATCAATCTCATCCATCTCGCATCATATAATCATTTAAGTTGTTTAGGATAATATAGATTTCTTATTCTAAGCATCTTAAAACCATCTCATTTACATCATCATCCATAACCGCCCATTTTGAACCTCTTTATCGCGAGATTGACCCTCAAATCAAATCTTTTGGCTTGATCTCTCGAGGGGGCAATGTACCAGTGTACTTCTTTCCGTTGGGGCATTCGAAAAATCAATTTTTTTTTGAATTTTGATCGTCTTTGAACCAACGCAACAAGTACATTGCTTCAAAGAGGGGCAAAATGTAGACATGCAAAATTAACATTGTACATTCAATTAGGTTCATTCATTAACTAAACTAGATTTCACATTAAGTCCATTCATCAATTGATCAGATTCACCTTCATTCATTTATCAGCTAATTTCATTAATTCCCATCTCGTAAGGTCATTCATTCAAAATTAAATAAAATATTAACATCATGCCTTTAATCAAATAAATCAAACACCATCCCTTTAATTAAATAAATCAAACATTTATTTAATTAAATCCAATCTATATTTCATCATTTTCTAATTTAAATAAATCAAATATTTAAATCATGAAAGTCAAACTAACCTAATCATCATTAACTAACATAATCATCATTTATTTAATCTAACCGTGATTAAATGCTAATCTCACCCACTTGCATCCTCTAGATATCTCCACTTGCACAAATAAATCAATAAATTGATTTATTAAAAAAGCCCTCATTTTCACTCAACATGACAAGTTGATTTGTCCCTCCAACATAGCATTTATTTCTCTTTTTTCTTGTCCCCCTCTCTAAATTTATTGCAAAATTTGAATTCAAATTCTCCCTCTCATGGGCACTCTTCCTAAATCTTGCACATTCATTGGCCTATCACCACTTGACAAATGTCCTCTTCTCATTAGTGAATCTTTAGTCCCACATTCACCCTCTTGGCCAATCTCTCATGAAGAAAATCTATAAAAGAAGTCCTTCATTCTCATTCATCCATCCACAACTTTTATGCAAGGTTAAGACTCTCTTGATTTAAGAACTCATCTTGCTCATTATCTCCATTGTATTTGCATTTCATCATTTTGGCTTCTTAGCAAGGGTTGGGAAAGGGTCACTAGCATATGTGACACCAATCCACTATGGAATAGGTAACTTGTGGTTGCTTTCATAATGCTTGTAGTTTTCTTTCATCCTTTGTCACATTTTTTAAGCATTTTGCAAGGTATTTCATAGGAGTGTTCTTGAGGGATTTGTAGGTACTAACCCTTGTTTGAAGTTAGTGTTTGCAGATTTCGAAAGCACACTCACACAACCATCAACCCAAAACAATGGATACATACATTTCTGCACGTAGGGAATGATAGGATGTATTTTAAATGTTATAGGAAAAAGTGATGTCACAATTGATCGGAGTGATGGAAAATTCCTGTTTTTTGTTGTGTTTCACTTTATTTCTCCTATGTGCAGATATGTTTGTATACCATACTAGATGCAAGCAATATTGATACATACTCATACATCCTTGGAATGATAATCTATATTTTAAGTGTTGTATGGAACATTGATCGCCCAATTGATCACAGTGATGGACAATGTATTTCCCCTATGTGTAGATATGTATGTATGTCATAGTGGATGCAAACAACATTGATACATATTGATTCCTATGTTTATTTTTGTTGGGACATTCTTCTAATGATAAGTTGTATTTTAACTGTTATATGGAACATTGATGCGACCATTGATCACACTGATGGACGATGTATGTTTTAGGTTGGTTGTTTTGCAAGAACATAGAATAGTTTCAAAATTATTTACAAAGAGTTCTCTAGATGTGCCTTTTTTATATTATTTCTTTTCGGTCATATTGTAAATGTCCCCACAAAAAAATTGAAAGATAAAAAATTTGAAATAAAAAAATTGGGAATGGAGCTTGCCAACCTTTATTGCTTTGGTAACTTTAGAATGCTAAATATTAATGTGGTCATTTATGTGGACTATTTTATTGCTTATTGTGTGTGTATATGTGGACTGTTTTATTGCTTTGCAACTATCGCCCCTACATGGAAACCATAAACGAAATAATATGTTCAAACCTATTCAACAACAATCAACAATGCATGTATATGTGCATCTAACATCATATATATATATATATATATATATATATATATATATGTATATCGGTGTGGCTTTTGTTTTTGAGCTGCATATATATGCATTGCATGCGTTGGATCTATATGTAGGAATCTATTGCTTGCAAATATATAAACACAAAAAAGTGTGTGTTTATTTTGTTGTGTTTCATTTCTCTTTTGCTCTGTACAAATATGTATGTATGTGAAATTAGATGTAGGCAGAATTGATATATGTTGCTTGCCATGTTTATTGTGTGGGGAATCTGAAATTAAATGCACCTTTTTAGTTATTATTTCTTTCAGCCTCACAAAAGGAGTTGTTAGAATGATAGGTTGTATAGTAAGTGTAATAAGGCACATTGATTTCACCATTGATCAGAGTGGTGGACGATGTATGTTCTTGCTCAGGGGTTTGGTGAGAGCTAATGAGGCTCCATGACCCAATATGGTAGGGTTGACAACAAGCCTCATTTTGTTGTGTTCCATTTTATATTTCCTATGTTCACATCTGTGTGTTTTTGACATTTTATGTAGACAACATTCATATGTTTGAGGTCCACCTATGGATATATATGTGTGTTTTCTACATATAACCTTAGATGCATATATATCTATATAGATTTTCCTTTCTAGGCATATATGTAGACTCTTTTATTGCTTTCCACCCATTCCCACTACATGGAAATCATAGATGAAATAATATTTTTGTAGCTATTCAACAACAATCAACAATGTGTATATATGCACAGTTAACTTTTGAAACATATATATCGATGTTTTTTTGTTTTTGCAACTCCAAATATATGTATTGCATGCATTGGGTGTATATGTACAAATTTGTTGGAAATATATACGTGCAAAAAAGTATGTACCTTTTTTGTAGTGTTTCATTCTTCTTTTCTCCTATGTAGATATCTGTGTATGTGAAATTAGATGTAGACAACATTAATATATATTGCTTGCCATGTTTATTATTTTGCAAAGATAGTATGTAGAAAAAATTCATATATACTCCTCGCCATGTTTATTGTTGTGTAAAGATAGTTGTTATTTGTTCCATCCTCAGAGAAGCATCCTTACAATAATAGGATTTATATTAACTATAATAAGGAAGATTAGTTTCACTATCCATCACAGTGGTGGACCATGTTTGTTCTTGCTCGGGGGATTTGGAAAGATCCTATGGAGCTCCATGACCCAATAAGGCAGGGTGGACAATAGGCCTTCTTTTATTCTTGCTCATTTTACTTTCCCTATTTACAAATATGTATGTTTGTGAAATTAGAGACAAACAACATTCATCCTTGTGTGTAGATATGTATCCATGTGAAATTAGATCTAGACAACATTCATATATACTCCTTGCTATGCTTATTCTTTTCATAAGATAATTATGATTTCTTTTTGATCTATGGTTTCTATCCACTGGGAATGGTTGCAAAGTGATAAAATAGTCCATGTTCTTCATGATAAGCCGTTGCTAGATATTTTTGTATCACTTCAAGGATAGCTGTTATTTGTCTATGCCTCAATAAGGATTTGATCAATGTTTCATCTAACACTTAATATACAACCTTCCATTGTAACAAACCCTTATTGAGGTTTAGATAGATAACAACTATGCTTCAACAAGAACATCGACTATTTTATTACTTTACAAACATTGCCACCACAGAGGAAGCACACAACAATTAATGTTGATGTGAACCAATGTTTAATTTTGTTGGCCTTCTCTATCGACGTGCCAAACACTTTTAATTTTAAAATCAAGAAACATTTTTCACCTTTATCCCGACCAGATCCCCCGACGCTGGAAGGCTAAAAAAATGGGAAGGCTGACAAAAATTCTAACCAAAGTTCAAACAAATAGGGGGAAACCACACATCCTACATGTTAGTTCCTAAAGTTACACCAATGGTGATATCAATCTTCCATTTGACACTTAAAATACAACTTATCATTCCAAGAATGTACCAACAGAATAAACATAGGGATCACTGTGTGTGAATTTTGTTTGCATCTACTATGACATATATACATATCTACACATAGGGAAAATATATTCTCCATCATTGTAATCAATGGTGGCATCCAACAAAAAATCACAGTAACAAATCTATGCAAAAAAAGTCTTTTCTTAGCAATACCTTGTCAAAAAAAAAACAACATTGCCTTCTCAACACTCTCTTATTGAAAATGGAATGGTATACCCTAAGCTAGAGAGAAACAATCAATGATGCACAAAATCCATGCAAAACCATAGCCACAAAACCCATGCAAAACGATAGTGACAAAAAAAATGCCAACTGCAAATGAAACAATATTGCTTTTAACAAACAATATAGGCTTTTATGAAAAGTTCCTTATCGAAAATTGAAACAATATAGCCTTTTCAACAAAACTTTATAAAAAATGAGACAAAATACCCCGAGCTAGCCAACAACAATCAACAAAAAACTGCATAACATTAACAATATTATTTCTTTGCAAACATAGCCACAAAATGGAAGTCATAAAGAGAAACCAACGAACAATTTGCAATAGCAAAGCCATATCAAAAATTGAAAAAATATAGCCTTTCCACTATCCCCTTTGCAAAAATGAAACAATATAGCCTAAGCCAAAGAACAATAATCAACAATGATTAATGGAATAAAACATAAACTATTTTATTCTATTGCAACCTTTAACCACAAAATGGAAGCCATAAATCAAAAAATATTGGTTTCAACAATGACCCAGAAGGAGAAACCAACAAAAGAGAAAGATTCATAGTAACATACCCATGCAAAACCATAGCCACAAAACACAAACCATAAATGAAGCAATATTCATTTTTACAAACAATATAGTCTTTTCTCAACAACACTTTATTAAAATTTGAAACAATTAACAATACCTTATCAGAGATCAAACAATATAGCCTACCACACACCATGAACCACAAAGTGAACAATATCGCAAAGGGTTTTCCCAATATGCACCTCTCCCCGGTTGCTTCAAACATACCTCTTCATACTAGATTTCTCCATGTTGGCTGATGTAGGAGCATCCAGTGGTACAAGGAAATCTTGCATCACCCAAAAAAAATTATTTTCTTTATTTTCTTTATTTTTTTTTAGTCCCATGATGGCACTTAAAGGGTATAAGACTACCAAGCGTCAGAAATAGCAAAAAATGGGCACTTACTATTTTTAGTAAGTCGACCAAAATGGGCTCGTATGGATGTGAAATTTTATCCCGAGGAGAAGAGCTGAAAAAATTGTATGGTCGTGAAAGAATAACCTCAATACCCTGCACAATTTGGGAGAAATTAAAGTTTCCATCCCAAGAAATTTCTCCAATGCAGCTTCAAATTCAAGCATAAAACTTTAAAGGCCCCAAAACAACTCAAAAAGTGGCTGAACCAACCTACAATGGATTCATGTGTTGTAGAGGTCATTGAGAGCTTTCCAACGATATGAAATAATAGCAAATCAGACACTCGGATCAAAAGTTATGGCCCCGTAAAGTTGGTCCTCTAAAAAGTGAATTTCATAAAAATTTCTTCCAGGCCAAAAATCATTTGGCAAGACTTTTGGTGCCAAAACAAAAAGGGTAAATTTGTACTTTCTAGAAAATTCTAGGGTGGTTATTGGGGAAAAAATGGGTTAAGTGAGGGTTGTAGGAGGTGGCCCTGATAATGTAGATTGTGGCTCCGAATAGTAGATTTTCTTTTTCTGAGTTGATTTTGTTGTAATGAGTCAAGCCCATGAGGCTGTAGCATGTAAGCTTTGAATCTGTAATTTCTATTTTTTTGAAAATAATTGAAAGTGAGTCATTTTTTTGTCTTGCATCTTCTCTATTGGTAACTTTTGTTGTGATTTTTGTGGGTTTTGGGCAGTGTAGCCATCATCCAGTGGTATCAGAGTAGGAGTTCCTAAGCCTGTGACAAAGCGCCAAACATGAGGCAGTTGTAGCAGAACCAGGTGTGAGTGTGGGTTTAGTTCAAGATGCCTCCAAGACATGCCCAGTAATGAAGAGGTAGAGGCCAAGGTGGTGGAGGAAGAGGTCCACCTAGAGATGAAATCAGAGCCCTTAGAAGGAAATTAGAAACCTTGCAACAAGAGGTTCGAAGAAGAGATGTGCAACAAGACAAGGATGACAGTGAAGATGAAATAGAAGAGGAAATGGTAGAGGAAGAGGAGGATCCAATGGGTCTTGGAGAAAGAAGATTGCTATGAGGAATCTCAAGCATTGGGAAGAGACCTAAAATGAAGGTTTCAACTTTTAGTGGAAATTTGAATCCTAAAGAATTGATTGATTAGATCAATGAAATGGAGGAATTTTTTGAGTTTGAGGAGATTGAAGATGCTCATAGAGTTAGGTTTGCAAAGACAAAATTGAAAGGTCACCCTAGTATATATAGTGTAAAGAGGAAGACAAGGGAAAGATAAAATTTCTAGATGGGACAAAATGGCGTCAAAATTGAAGAAACAATTTATTCCAGTTGATTATGAATTGGAGCTACTCAAGAAGCGGAGTTTGAGGCAAGGAAGAAGGATAGTTAAAGAATACACAGAGGAATTTCATAAGGTCCTAATTCAGACAGGACATTCTGAGGTGAATAAGGAGAGAGTTGTTCATTATATTAATGGGTTGAAGCCAAGCATACAAGAAGAATTGGCACTGGTGAGAATGACCACCATTTAGGATTCTTATCAGTTTTCTCTAAAGGTTAAAGAATGACTGAACAAGAGGTTTGAGAAAAAAACAACGAGGTGGAGGCCAAGGAGGAAAGACCAATGGATGGTCATAGGGAGGTCAAAATGAAGATCAAAAGAAGGATGAAGGCTCCAGTAACAACCAAAACTAGAAGGGAGATAACACCTACTATCCTCGTGATCAAAATAATGGAGACCAAAGAGGAAAAGGAAGATCTAGACGAGGACTGGGAAGAGAAGGACTCCGTGGAACCTGTTTCCAGTGTGGAGAAGGACATAGAGCCTATGAGTGTCCTCAACATCAAGGAAGTACAAATAGAAGAACTAAGGGTAATGCATGAGTTGCAATTGTTAATGAAGATGCTAAGTCTTCACATTCTAAGGATGCAGAAAGAGGAGAGGTTCTTGTTACTAGAAGAGCCTTAATGAATGAGGAGAATGAGCCAACTCAAAGGAATAATTTGTTTCACACCAGATATAAGTGTGAAGGTAAAATTTGCAATGTTATTATTGATGGAGGTAGTACTGATAACCTTGTTTCAGAAGAAATGGTTTGTAAGTTGGGGTTGGAGAGAAGAAGGAATATGAATCCATACCGGATTGCTTGGTTTTAGGACCATAAAGCTTTGCTAAATGAACAATGTTTGGTAAAGTTTAAGATTGGAAATTACCATGATGAGGTATTATGTGATATTATGCCTATGGATGTTTGTCATATGTTGTTAGACAGATCATGGAAGTTTGATTGATGAGCAATACATGATGGACATGCCAACACCTATTCTTTGACAAATGATGGATTTTTTCATAAGTTGAAGCCCTTGAAAGAGGCAGAGGAAAAGGTATGCTTTAATGCAATAATTTGTTTGGTTGATGGAAGAAAGTTCCTAGAAGGTATGAAGCGTGAGCATGTGTTTTGCATTGATCCCTAGAGTTGATAAAGAAGATACTACTGAGGTACCTGTAAAGATTTCATATTTGTTGAATGAGTTTCAAGCTATTATTTCTGATAATATACCTAAAGGTTTTCCTCCAGTAAGAAATATTAGTCATCAGATGGACCTGATTCCTGAAGCTAGTTTTCCAAATAAGGTAGCCCATCGTATGACTCCAACTGAGAGTGAAGAGTTGAAAATACAAGTGTAAGAGTTGTGAAAAGGATTGATTAGGGAGAGTTTGAGTCCATGTGCAGTACCTGCAGTACTAGCACCAAAGAAGGATGGGGAATAGCAGATGTGTAGAGACTCTAGAGCCATCAACAAGATCACCATCAAGTATAGATTTCCCTTGCTAAGAAGGGATCACATTATGGATTGTTTGAGTGGAGCTGAGTACTTCACGAAGATAGATATAAAGAGTTGATATCACCAAATCCAAATTAGAGAAGGAGATGAATGGAAGACAACCTTCAAAACCAAGGAGGGCTTCTATGATTCGTTAGTCATGCCTTTTGGGCTAACCAATGCACCAAGCACATTTATGTGGCTTATGAATGAGGTATTGAAAGAATTTTTAGGAAAATTTGTTATTGTTTATTTGGATGATATTTTTATTTTCAGTAAGACATTGGGGGAGCATTTGATGCATATCTGAAAAGTTTCTGAGAAGCTAAGGGAGGAGAAGTTGCTGATTAATTTGAAGAAATGTAGTTTTGTGAAGAGAGAGTTGGTGTATTTGGGATTTGTTGTCTCAGCAAAGGTCTTAAAATGGATCCAAATAAGGTGAAAGCTATCATTGAATGGCCTACCCCAAGGATTTCTATGGAGGTAAGATCATTTCATGGTATAGAAATTTTTTACAGAAAGTTTACTAAAAATTTCAGTAGTATTTGTGCACCTCTAACTGAAGCGATGAGAGGGGATAGAAAAGAGTTTAAGTGGACTATAGAAGTGGCCAAAAGTTTTGATATTTTGAAGAAGAAATTTATAGAGCAACCTATTTTGGAACTTCCATTTTTCAATAAGGTCTTTCAGGTAGATTGTGATGCTAGTGGTACTACCATACGAGCTGTTTTGAGTCAAGAAGGTAAGCCTGTTGCCTATTTTAGTGAGAAGTTAAATGATGCTAAGAAGAAATATTCTATCTATGATCAAGATTTTTATGCTATAGTTCAGGCTATGAAGAAATGGAGAGACTATTTGTTTCCAAAAGGATTTGTTTTATATACTAATCACCAGGCTTTGTAGTATCTCAATAGTCAAGGAAAGTTGAATCAAAGGCATTTAAAATGGGTTGAGTTTTTGCAGAGTTATACTTTTGTTTTGGAGCATAGGAGTGGAAGGTCAAACATAGTTGCATATGCCTTAAGTAGAAGGAAAAATTTGTTGATAGAGATGAACATAGAGGTTGTTGGGTTCAATGAACTCAAGATTTTGTATCCAGAAGATCCAGACTTTGTAGAAGCTTAGAAGGATTGTTTGGAACCTATTACATGGATAGGATGAGATGGTTGGATTTCTTAATCCAAGATGAGATGTTGTTTAGAGGAAGCCAATTGTGCATTCCAAGGAGTTCTATGAGAGAGAATCTAATCAAGGAGAAGCATAGTGGAGGATTGGCTGTACATTTTGGTCAAGATAAGACTATTCCTCTTATCAGTGAGAATTATTATTGGCCATAGTTATAATAAGATGTGAAGAAGTTTGTACAAAGTTACAGAGTATGTCAGATGGTGAAAGGAACAAGTCAGAATACTGGATTGTATCAGCCATTACCTGTACTTGAGAGGCCATGGGAGGATATTAGCATGGATTTTTTTCTTGGCCTTCCAAGCACACAAAGAGGGCATGCTTCCATACTTATGGTGGTGGATAGATTTTCAAAGATAGCACATTTCATTCTGTGTCATAAGACTAGTGATGTTGTTCATGTTGTAGAGTTGTTTTTCAAAGAGGTGGTGAGACTACATGATCTACCAAAGACTATAGTCTCAGACAGAGATACCAAATTTGTTGGTTATTTTTGGAGGACACTATGGAAGAAGCTAAAGATAAATTTGAAGTTTAGTTATGCACACCATCCATAGATTGATGGACAAATGAAGGTGGTGAATAGGAGTTTGGGAAACCTGCTAAGATACTTAGTTGGAGATAAGCCCAAGGGATGGGATTTGATTATACCAAGGGCGAAATTTGCTTACAACAATTCTGTCAATAGGAGCACTAGTAAATCACCATTCTAGACTGTATATGGGAGTAGTCCAAGGTCTGCTTTTGAAATGAGAAATATGGATAAGGGGGAGAAGAGTAGTGTTGAGGATGAAGATTTTGCTGAGCACCTAAAGAATTTGCACGAAGAGCTGAAGAAACATATCAATAAGATGAACACACAATATAAGGCTCAGGCAGATCAAAAAAGGAGGTATAGCGAGTTCCAGGTAGGAGATGAATTCATGGTTCATTTATGAAAGGAAAGGTTTCTAGTTGGTACATACAACAAGTTAAAGATGAAGAAGTTTGGACCATGCAAGATCCTAAAGAAGCATGATTCAAGAAATGCTTATGAGGTAGAGATTCCTAGCGGAATAAACATTTCTCCTATGTTCAACATTGTTGATTTGATAGATTATCATGAAGGTGATATAGAGGAGGGTCTGGTAAATGAACAATTAAAAATTACAACACCAACTTCAGAGAAGAAAGAGATAGAAGAAATATTGGATAGTCATGTGGGTAGAAGCACAAGAAATAGGCAATATGCAAAATACTTGGTGAAATGGAGAGGAAGGCTTGTTGAAGATTCATCATGGTGTTCTGAGATTGAGTTTAACCATCTTGGTTTCCATCTAACTCCTGAGAAGTGATAGGGTCACATTTCAAATTACCCTAGGTGTTTGATGCAGGAGCATCCAATGGTGTAGGGTAATCTTGCATGACCCAAAAAAAAAATGTTTTCTTTATTTTATTTAGCTGTTTTAAGTCCCATGATGGCACTTAAGGGGTATAAGACTGTCAGGCATTAGAAATAGTGAAAAATGGGCACTTACTACTTTTAGTAAGTCAGCCAAAATGGGATCGTATGGATGTGAAATTTTACCCCAAGGAGTAGAGCTGAAAAAAAATTTTGGTTGCGAAAGAATCACCTCAATACCCTACACAGTTTGGGAGAAATTAAAGTTTTTGTCTTGATAAATTTCTCCAATGCAGCTTCAAATTCAAATATAAAACTTTAGAGGCCCCAAAATAGCTCAAAACATCATTGAACCAACCTACGGTGGGTTCATGCACTGTAGAGCTCGTTGAGAGATTTCCAATGATATGTAATAATAGCAAATTGGAAACTTGGATCAAAAGTTATGGCCCCGCGAAGTTGGTCCTCTAAAAAGTGAATTTCATAAAAATTTCTTCCAAGCCAAAAATCATTCGGTAGGACTTTTGCCACCAAAACATAAAGGGGAAATTTGTACTTTCTAGAAAATTCTAGGGTGGTTATTGGGGAAAATAATGAGGGGTTAAGTGGGGCTTGTAGAAGGTGGCCTTGATAGTGCAAATTGTGGCTCCAAATAGTAGATTTTCTTTTCTGACTTGATTTTGTTGTAATGTCAAGCCCATGAGGCTATAGCATGAAATATTTGAATTTATAATTTCTATTTTTTTTAAATAATTCCAAGTGAGTCATTTTTCTATCTCACATCTTCTCTATTGGTATTTGTTGTTGTGATTTCTATGGGTTTTGGGTGGTGTGGCCTTCATCACTGGCTTGTTTCTCAAAGCCTGCAAAAACCTATTAGTGTTAAGAATTTTATTCTATCACAAACATAGCCACAAAACGGATGCCATACAAAGAAATCCACAAAAATTCATAGTAACAAATCCATGCAGAAATATACTCTTTTCTCAACAAAACCTTCTCAAAAATTGAAACAATATAGGCTTGTTTGCATCTACTATGACATACATACATATATGTGCATATGCCACATACATTTTCCATCACTCTGATTAATAGTGCCAATACCAAGACTTTTGTATTGCTTTTGTAGTCATTTCCCCGTGCAAAAAATAGAAAATAACCTCCAACCACCTTCACATAAACTCTACAACAGGCAGTCGGACTTGCACCTTCATAGAAGCTCACCCTCTTGGCATCAATATTAAGTGTTGTATGGTATCTATGTAGTGGCGATGGTTTTGCCAACACCTGCCATTTAAAATGTCAGAAGAGGTGGAAAAATTCTTTGCAATTTTCAATAAGGCATTGTTGGGTGTTCTTATGTAGCTTTACCTACTATCAAAGCTATGAGCCAAGATTGCGAGCTTCTTTGAAGGTTGAAGTTCGATCGCCCTTTCCAACACATGTACTAGCATGTATCCATACCTATAGGTTTCCATTCATCTACATATCTATATTATCTACATTTAATGCCACGTACATACATTTCTACATGTGCTTTTTGAGTGTGTATATTTCAAAACAACAAATTCCTACATATGCATGATGGGTGATCCCACAATAGTGGTTTACAATTTTTGGACAAACTCAACACTGAAATTATTATTTTTAACTAAATCTTCACATTCGGGAACCTATAGTAGCTAAACCATGAAGGATTTGAAGATGATGCAAACTAGAGTCTCATCACATTTTGAATATAGATTCTAAAAAAAAAAATTTAAAATTTTTTGGAATTAGATTGCACTTCTTTTTCCATCTCCCACGAAAACTATTTTTTTCTTCAGAAAATAACATTTTTAAAAAGTGACACACACTGTATAACGCATAACTTTTTTTCCATGAAGGATAAAATTCTAATTCTTTCGAATTTAGATTCATAACTCTGATATCTAGTGCTTCCACTTGGTTAGACAGTTTTTTATTGAATATTTTTTCTTTAATCAAGTTTCAAAGTCAAACCAATTACAATTCAGACAGTGCAACCGTATAACGCATAACTTTTTTTTTGTATATATCAAAATTCATTTTATTTTTTTGTTGGATCAAGGACTTCAATATCTAATGCACTTATATTTTTCAATATTTTTTTTGATAATTTGCTATTTTTCCACATGTGCAGAACAAAGACCTTCGTTTTTGATGAAAAACCTATGTTTAATAAAACTAAAAAAACAAATACATAATAAAACCAAAACATATTAAAATTATATTCATTGGATAGATCGTTCCGAGGAATACCTGATTCCAATTGGGTTTGTAAGGATTCCTCCATTTTCATCCTCAACCAGAGCTCCGAAGTGCCAAAATTTAGGGTTTTTGTGTGCCTCAGGGAGGGGATGAGGATTTAGGGGGGTTCGTACGAACCCCTAGGGGTTCGAGTGAACCTCTTCAAGGGGGTTTGCTCAAACCCCTTTCATATGCATTTCTTTTTGTTTTTGGCAGCAAAAATTTTAAGGGGTTCACTCGAACCCAGCTTTGGTGGAACCCCTTTTTAAGTTGGTCGAACTTCTAGGTTCATACGAACCCCCAAAATCACCTTTTTTTCTGTGGGGTCATTTTTTATTAGTTTTCCTTCCTCCATCAAATTTTAAACCACTATTGTGGCTTCATCCACATGCAATGCATGATGCTGGATTGTATTTGTTGGCATACTTGTTAAGTGTACCCTTTTAGTCGTTATTTCTTTCAACCTCAAAAAGGAGTTGTTGGAATGATAAGTTGTATATTAAGTGTGATAAGAATGATTGGTTCCACCATTGATCAAAGTGGTGGACAATGTATGTTCTTGCTCAAGGGTTTGGTGAGAGCCCATGGGGCTCCATGACCCAATCTGGTAGGGTGGAGAGTAGGCCTTTTTGTTTTGTTTCATTTCATATTTACTATTAGTTGTTCAGCTACACTGTTGGTCTTTACGTTGATCTTTGCAAGCACCTTATTATCTTCATTGTAATATATGCATATGTATATGTATTTGTATATATGCATGTGCAATCAAAAAAATGTATAGCCAGTTAAACGTGTAACAAAGCAACAACAATAGAAAGGAAATGTCTTTTGATGTGACAAGAACTCCAAAGAAAGAAAAGGAAACAAATGTACAATCAACCAAAATCATAAAAAATATCCAAAATTCACAATTACGGATGGTTGTTTAGCATTCAAAGCAGTATGAAAATTATCTCTAGAGAGTCTTGCATGACAGGGGAAATTGTAGACAAACCTAATAGCATGTTCAAATTGCACTCAGCTTCAAAGTTAATTCTTGCAATTGTGACAATTGTTGTTTTAAGCCTTGTTTATGAATTATAGGTCTGAGTTTTAATCATAATAGTGAAAACAAATATAGGAATATTGTTGACATCTAATGAAATGTACATACATTTCTACATGTACTTTTTTAGTGTGTATATTTCCAAATAGCATAGTCCTACATATCATCCAATGCATGATGCTAGATTGTATTTGTTGACATATTTGTTAAGTGTACCTTTTTAGTTATTATTTATTTCAGCCTCAAAAAAGGAGTTGTTGGAATGATAGATTATTTATTAAGTGTGATAAGAAAGATTGGTTTCACCATTGATCAAAGTGGTGGACAATGTATGTTCTTGCTAAGGGGTTTGGTGAGAGCCCTTGGGGCTCCATGACCCAATATGGTAGGGTGGAGAGTAGGCCTTCTTTTGTTGTGTTTCCTTTCATATTTTCTCTTTGTTGTTTAGTTGCACTGTGGATCTTTATGTTGATGTTTGCAAGCACTTTATTCTCTTCATCGCAATATATGCATATGTATATGTATATGTATATATACACGTGAAATCAAAAAAGTGTAGTTTGTTTAGATGGAGGCTGCAATGAAGGAAAGCACGATGCATAACCATAAGCAACAACAACATTACACTCTCCTTTAAAGATTACATCATACCTTCCATTCCTTGTAGTCTCCATCAAAATACATTGCATAGGCATAGATACATTTACATATACATATGCATATATGTATGCTTTGGTTATTCTCCATAAGGAAATGTTGAAAAAAGAATTGGTGCATGTGGGTTTTTTTTTTGCACATGGTTTTATATTTCCAAGTAGCAAATCCCTACATATGCATCCAATGCATGATGTCGGTTGCAAAAGCTTGGCTATTTTTCGTTTCAGCCTCAGAAAATGAATTGTTAGAATGATAGGTTCTATATTGACCATGATAAGCAACATTTCTTTTTCCATTGATCATAGTGGTGAACAATGTGTGTTCTTTCTCAGGAGTTTGGTGAGAGCCCATGGGGGTCCATGACACAATATGGTAGGGTGGAGTGCACGTCTTAATTTTTTTTGTGTGGGTGTTTTCAAGCACATTTTTCTATTCATCATAATATATGTACATGTATTTGTATATGTATATATGCATGTGCAATAAAAAATGTGAAGTTTTTTAGATGGAGGCTGGAATGAAGGAAGGCACAATGTACAACCATAGGAGCAGCAACGTTATGGTCTTCTTTAAAGTGTGCATTGTACCAAGTTCCATTCATTACAGTATCCATTGAAAATACATTGCATATGTATAGATAAATTAGCAAATATATAATTTTCATATACGTATGCTTTGGTTGTTGTCGATAAATCACTATTGGAAAAAATATTTTTGTATGTGTGGGTTTTTAAATTTTTTATTTTTTATTTTTACCATAGTTTCTTATTTCCAAGCAACAAATCCCTACTTATGCATCTGATGCATGATGTTGATTGTGACATCTTGGCTAGTATTCCTTCTAGGCTCAAAAAATAAGTGTTAGAATGAAAGGTTCTATATTGGGCATAATAAGCAGCATTGGTTTCACCATTGATCATACTAGTGGACAACGTATGTTCTTCCTCAGGGGTTTGGTGAGAGCCCGTGGGCTCCATGACCCAATATGGTAGGGTAAAGAGCATGTGTTTTATTTTATAATATCTATCTATTCATTGGTTACATTGTTCCTCTGTGAGTTGGAGTTTGCAAGTACTTTTTCTTCTTCATTCTGATGTATGCATATGTATATGTATATGTGTATAGGAATATACAATGAATGAAGTGAAGTTCTTCTAGATGGAGGGTACAAGAAAGGAAGGAACAATGCATAGGAATAAGCAATATCAGTGTTACATTCTCCTTCAAAAAATGCATTGTACCTTCCCTTCCTTACACTCTCCATCAAAAATTCATTTCATATGGATAGATACATTTACATTTACATATGCATATATGTATGCTTTTGTTGTTCTCCATAAGGCATTGTTGAAAAAAAGAATTGTTGCGTGTGTGGGTTTTCTCTTTTTTGTACATGTCTTTGTCACTATGGATTCTTTTGTTTTCTGAGTTTTCCATCTAGGTCACTATTGAAACCAATATTGTTTCATTTATGGATTTCATTTTGTGTTAATGGTTGGAACATAGTAAAATAGTTAATCTTATATAGTTTATATTATTTTCCATAGGGCATTGTTTAGTGTTTCTATCTACCTTTGGCTATTTTGTACCATATTCGATTAGCTTGACCTCTTTACTTATGCCATTGCCCTTTAAGTTGGTGTCTAAAAGTATTTCATTATAAATTCCTCATATTATGATTTTAGGGTCCTTAGCCTTGTTCAAGTTCCAACCCTGCATCAAGTGTGGACCATAAAAGGCAGAAAAATGCCAAAGAAACCAACTTTATTATGTGTGCCATAGAGACTAGATTTGCACAACTCATCAAGCCAAATACTTGCATCAAAGAGGCACTATAGATCGGCCTAACTTGGCCCTGCATGTCCAAAAAAGTACACCACAATTGCAACCGGGATTACTGGTAGAACTTGTTGACTACTGTAGCCCTACACCCCCCATCCCTTGCCAACTTCCACATAGCCATTGCAGTGAAGTCGCCTCCACAATAGGTGGTTGTAGACCTCAACAAAATCTTGTTGAGCATGGATTTCCATCCACATAATCAACTGCCCACCACTCAAGCATCATGCTTGGTGATTCTTTTCACACTGCAATGAAGTCCTTCCATTGACGCATTGATGCTTTGTTTGATTTAAAAATTTGTAGTGTTTGCAAGGAAAGCTGCACCAACATGAGAGTGCGACCATCTAGTGCAGGCATCACATTTTTGTATTGTGCTTCTAAAAAGGGTTTCCATATATTTAGTTTAGTGAACAAGATGGATCCAGGCCCACAGCCTCATGTCCTTGCAAAGCTTACTAAAGTTGAAGAAATGCTTATAGCTAGAGTTGCTCCAGTTTTGCAGCTGACCCATGCTAGAGGAGGCCAATATAAATATAGTAGCCATAATATAAGCTTCCCTCAAGGCATCATAGCCATTGCAACTTTTTATCGAGTCATTTATATGATCTTGATGTCATGATTGTGCAAAGAACTAGCATTTAGGGGATAAACTATGATTGCTATGTTGACAAACATAATGTAATGGCTGCATTAATATACAAAATTGAGAATGATCCATACTATAGTGATTTTGCAATAGATTGCGATGCTTTAAATTTGTTGCCTACTATAAGTACTGACATCTCTAATCTTCTACACACAATGAAAGAATCAATACATAACATAGTTGAACTGATGGAAACTCCAGAAAGTTTTGTTGATGAGGAAGTTAAGCTTGAGGGCTTGTCATCATTTATTCCATTGATGCCCAACCCTCCTTGGGAATTGAATGTAATTAGAGATTCCTTGCAGATTACAGACATTAATCAAAATACTTTGCCTTGGCCTAAGATAAATTCTAGCCCTATCAATGAATATAATACAAAAGGGTTATTAAGCATGGCTTTTCCAATCTTGTTCCCCACTAGCACAACAATTCCCCTACAATTGAGAAGCATATAGATTCACTTACATGAATATGCATTACCCTTGATTAGATACTATGATAATAGATTTGGGAGGCATGTCAGATTTAGATATTACCTTTATAATTTGATAATGAGACATTGAAGCCAACAATCATCTTCAATTTTTATGAAAAAAAACTTCAAGCAAAGGATCCCAAATTCTATTGTTGCTTTGCAAAAATTGCTTCAGGATGCACCAGACACCCAGATAGCGAACCAACTTGTTCGCTTTGGTGCATCTCTACAATGAACACACTCATATTGGGGCAAGTGTCGTCAAGAGCTTGTGGAAATGATCCAGCAACTTGGTACATCGACTCTCTTCTTCACTTTGAGCTCTGCAGACGCAAAATGGCCTGATTTGCATAGAGTGATTGATCCTCATGCCCACTTGGATATTCCATACTCCCAAACATGCTTCATAGATAACGTTGTGCAAAACTTGCACATAACAACCTTGTACATGCACTTGCGGGTCACCATTTTTTGTGAAGAGGTTATTGAGAGGATTTTCCATAGAAAGGACTACTGGTATATATATGAGTGGCAACATCATGGATCAACACATGTCCATGGTTTCTTGTGGCTTCCAGGTGCCCCAAATATGGACATGCTTGATTGGTCCAGCCCACATGAGCTTCAACAGCAAAAGAACTTCTTTGATCACTATGTTTTAGCATGGAACCCTCATTCCCTAGATCAACTAATATCAATGGTGGATTATGAATAATTGTTGAACATGGTGCAAAGGCTAACCAAGTGTACTCAATACACTTGCCTTAGGAAAATAGGCCACCAATTACAATGTCAATACAAAGCTTCATGGAATACACAACCATCATCGACATTGGTGATTGATAGTGAATTGAACAAATCCTATAAGTGAACAAGAAATGATGAGTGTGTTAATATATACAACCCTTAAATGTTGCAATTTGGTGAGAAAATGTTGATTGTCAGCTATTCTTTTCTAGACAAATTGTGTTGAACTACATTTCCAAATATGGGTATGTGCAGGATCATGATGGGCCAAAAAGTGGCGATATGATGGGTTTGTGTATGGTATGTGGCTAATGACATTTTTTTTACCCAAAATTGATGAAACGAAAAGGGTTTTTAAACAAGATTATCAACTTTCCACCAATATAAATTATGCTTTACTTTGAATTTAATAAATAATTATTATTCATTTTCTATTTGAATTATGACTAAAGTCCTAATTGATAGGTTGATTGAAAAACATCTATAGCTTTCAAACGATATCACATTTTTTGAATCTGAAACATGCGTCACATTCTATGCTTTGCATACTATAGCATTAAAAAAAAGGAAAAAATGAATTTCATGAAGTTTTGACCAAGTTAAGGTGGTCAGACATACAAGTTTTTTATATTTTTAAAAATTTGTAATAAAAAATTCATAATTAATTATTTACTTGGGAAAAAATTACAAAAAAATATGCATCACATCCGGACATGAGTCCTCTACTTATATCTAAAATATTATAAAAAAATATTATCATTTTATTGTGGTTAGGGTGGTTAGACAAACACCTACTTCTTATTTTTTCCTTGAAATTTAAGTACTACTGCATTGAAATTTCAAATTTTCACCAAATAGATTTTTTTTTATAAAAAGAACCTAGTAGTTTAGATACTACATTCAATTTTCTACATTCTATTCTTACATATTTTTGAAATAATATAGATAACTTATTCATTTTTCTATGTCAAGTTTCCTAACTCTAATTTTTATGAATTTTTTGCCACTTAAGGGCCTTTTTTTCCATGATGATCCTGCACATACCCATATGCATCAAAGTCTGAAAAAAAATCTAAAATCTATATTGATATCTTACAAAGGCTTGCAAATACAAATTCATCTGGGGATAAAGCATTGCTTTCCATTCAAAAATTCATGATGAACTTGGTTGCAGATCATGACATTGGTGCACAAGAAACATGCCATATGATGCAAAATTTTCCCCTTGTCATCTCAAGTCAGCATTTCCTGTCTTTGAACATCAGTAGGAAAAAATTCCACCATTTGAAAATAGTTGATAGTGGTGATAAGCTTGCAAGTGGTTATATTCATTGTTACATGCAAAGACTAGTTGAAATGGAGACAATGCACAACTGTATACATATCAAAAAAATTGCAAAGGTGCGGGCTGGCATCCCCAACCATAGCCTGCTATCATCATTGTTTACCCATTGTTCAAGACTTCCCCCTCGAAGCAAAGTGATAGCTTTGAAACATTTTTCTGGTCATAATTGCTACTATACAAGCCTTTCTAAAATTTTGAGGCAGACATATGCCTCACGAGAGAAAGCATAACACAAAACTGGAGGCTATTTTATGTTGTTGGCTATGACCCTTGGCATGTCAATAGAGTTATTGCTCCCCCTGCCAATGAAGAGGAAGGTGACAGTGATACTAATAGCAAGTAGTCTTTTCCTCCCACAGATGAATACGAATGGGAGTTGCTTTCTTGGCTTGGTGCTACAAACAATGTTTGCTTTGACTAGCTACAACTATTGGGTAGATAAGAATTTGATCTATATCACAAGTGGGACACATACCATGTTCCAGAGAATCTACATAACATTGTTGAACAATTCATTTCAGCAAGTAAATTACATACAGCTGAAGACACTCTTAGCTCATTCGTAGTGCCTACACTTTGTCATCAACTATCTCCTAGGAAAAAGCTTGCTCTGAATATCATTGAAAAACACCATCTTGGCCCATCTTCATCGTCACCATTGCGTATGATCATTCAAGGAATTGTTGGCACACGTAAATTGTTCCTTATAAACAAGATCCAAAGAGCACTAAATACATCGCCGAATAAGAGAATGAATCCTTTGCTTGCTTTGGTGCTAATGGGGGTGGTTGCTTACAATATTCATGCCTACACAGTGTATACAACTCTTTGGATACCAATTAGAGATATGAATCCATTAAAAGGACAACCATTGACCATATTTGAAGAGGACTTCAAACATATTAAGTACATATTAATTGATGAAATGAGCTTCTTGGGGTCCAATTTGTTGCTTAAAATAGATAGTCAATTGTGGTAAGCATTCCCTACTAGACATATACAACCATTTGGTGGTGTCTCTATTATACTCATGGGTGACTTGGCATAGATGCCTCCTATTTTGGATAGGCCTATCTATGCTTCTCACTCCACAGCATTGGCTCTTCGACACACTTTTAATATTGTTGTTGCACTCAACACTGTCTTCTGCCAGCATGGACAATCCGATACACAACAATTTCATACACTCCTTTTGAATATTAGAAATTGTTAGGCATCCTAGTTTGACTGGAAAACTCTTATGAATCAAACAAATTCCATGCTTTCAGCTAAACAAAACCAAGATTTTGATGAAGCTACCCACTTATTCCCAACAAATAGGTTGGTTGCCTTGTACAATAGAAAAATACTTTAGTGGTTAAATGTTCCCATTGCAATTAGTGCTACTGAAAGTTCTCAACAAACCACACTTGATTATGGCGATGACAAACGAATCTATGGAAAATGCAATACATTTGTGTGGTGTATTTATTTTGAATATAACACATTTAATACCACATTTTTATAAACTAGTAAAAATTTATAAAATAATAAAATTCATGGAAAAGTCAAATACAATGAAAAATAAAACCTAGTGACATAGCCATGATAGTAGCCTCAAAATTTTACAACTGAACTTAACCTAACATAAAATATTGTGATTTTTTTTCTACAATTACATACATTTACTTTAAACAATTTAGAAAATAACATTCAAACTTTAATTCCAACATGCTTAATGTTTCATACATGAGCATTTTCAAACATGTAATGGTTTTTTCAAAAAAAAAAAACAACTCATTACTCTAACAACATTGCTTTAAACTAACATACTATACATCTCATTGACAATAATCTAATGTTTCTATTATTTTAAAATTTTGTTGATTGTCTATTTTGAAATGAATTAAAATTTAATTTGCATTAAAACAAGATACACGAGTTCACACTTAAGAATGTGAAACAATAAACTAATTTTTAACAGTTCCCTTTTAGCTTATTAATACAATTGAAAACTAAGACAAGAAAAACCATAATAAAGTATTTCATGCTTGGTTTTAATTTTTTTTTTTTTCGTCAAGTTTGCATCTATACGTTTGGTAGGAATTGTAAAAATATTCTCTACCTAGTGTTAAAAGAAGACGAACATTAGACTTCTTCCTGTGGGGAGGAATGAAAACATTATTTATAGTTGGATACCCCTCACCATATTAAATATTTATTACAAAATTATTTCTAAGGTATTGGCTCTATACATAAAAATTATGGTGTAGGGTATTATGAGACTAGAAGAAACATATTTTCATGGTGGATGATATATTATTAATAATATAGTTCCAAAATTGGAATCTAGTGAATGGGTCCAATGGTCATGTCAAAATGCTTTGTTGGTCAAATTAAATTTTGACAAATATTTGTGATATAATATGTTATAATTTCATCTTCAAAATAACGTAATATTTTGGTTTTATGCCTTAAATTCATGCTTGTGTTGAAATTATTTTCAAATATCCCAATGTCTACATGGCAGTTAGTAACTTTATATCTTATCTATTTCATTTACATCACTCCATTGTATAGGGATATCCTCTATTACCCTTTTTATACTTGTTGATGTTTTAGGATACTAGTTACAAAAATATAAGTAATTGCAAATTATATCTAGTTTTTGCATCCCTCAAAATGCTATTGTGATTAACTCACATGATGCTAATGATAGCTTGTTATTCTTGTAAAACTCATAAAAGAGCTAAGAAATTCGTTAAATATTTTAATTTTCTATTGTTCTATTTCTCCCACTCTTTAATGCATTCCCCAAGGCAAGAAATATACCATATATAGAAAATAACTTAGTATCTTAGCATTTTTTTTTTTTTTGGGGCTTTCTCTCATTCAAATGTGTAACTAGTATTCAAATTTATGATATTGATTGAAAATTTTCAAGCAAGAAATATAATTTTTATTCTCCAACACATTTATACTTTTCTTATTGGATGTCATCTAGTAAAGGAAATGAGGATTTGTATAAATTAATCTAATTATTTCTTTAGAGTAAATGGAATGTTTTCTTTGGTTTGTAGACTAGATTCATTTCTTAGTCGCATTGCTTCTTACTTAAATTCAAAAGTGCACTTAGAGATATATATTTTTAAACAAAAGGAATAGATTTAGTTCATAAATGGTTCATTAGAGTTATTAAAGGTGGTGAACCATGAAAATGTTTATTAAGAAATATATCTATTATAGTTGTTGTTAAAGAGAAATAATATAATTTTAATTGGGTGGACAAGATTCTCCTTGCACCATTTTTTAATTAAATATTCCTTTCCTACCCAATCCATTTAGAAAGCATGAAAAATAGTACGTAAATTTTAAATTAGAGGGAATATTCATTACAACATGAATTTAGCTTTGCCTCTTTGTCTATATGGTTGAATAAGCATATCCAATATCAAGAAAAATCATTAGCCATTGTGCTTCCATGTCAATCTTGAATTTTTTTAAAAAAGATTTGTTAGACAATTTAGTAATATATATGACTTATCCTCTTTGCAATAGTATTCTTGGCTAGTCATTAAAGAATGATTTGGCATGAATAATAAATTTAAATAGTTTACTAATTTTGAGAAATCTCTAGAAACATTGAATTTAACAAATAAATTATGTATTTTGACACCTTGAAATTCTAGGATTGACATTCTCTCTACCAAACAATTATCTTTCCTTCCCTTCAAATAAATGTATCTACTTTCCAAAATTGCCTTAATATTATATGGAAGTGTAATTTAGTCATAAATATTTGGTCAACTTGAGTGCACAAATCTAGAAGCTCAAAGTTGATTCATATGTCCAGCTGCATTCTTGAAAATTATTACATTACAAATTTGATGATATATAAAAATGTCTACTCCTTTTCCATGTAGATGAAACTATGAAAGACTTATTCTAGGGCTACACACTTGCTAAAAAGATTAGTTTAGTATTTTTAGAGACTTACCTACTTCATTTGGTCATCATTTAAGTTTGAAAGTATTTTTTATTTGGAATGAATTTGAAGAATAATGTGGTTGTTGATTAATTTAGGTATATAATTCTTTTATATTTATCAAAAATTAGATATTCAATTGTATTTCTAATCATTATGTCCATTTAGAAATTCTAATTTCAAGACTTTTCTCTAACAGTCTCTTAGACAATGTTTCATTATCCTCTCAATTCCTAAGTAATATTCAAGAATAACAAGATTTCTTTTTAACTAAAATAAATTAATTTACAAATTGTTAGCTCTAAATCAACCAATAAATCATAACAAGTTCACCTCGGAAATGATGTGTCGGTGGAAAGCTACTTTCAGCCAGTACAGCGTTGTCCGTTTGTTTCCGCGAAAATATAAGTAACGTTTTTGTTCCGCGATTCCGCCAAATAAAGCCACACGGCCATTGAAATCAAACATGAAGAGTCTCATCCGATCAGACACGTTTGTGGTCCTGTGATAAATGGCGTGGCGATTATATAGAAATTCCAAATACGTCGTCTCGGGCAGAAATATTTCATGGAAAAGTCAAATACAATGAAAAAGCAAACATAGTAGGAATTTTTTTTTCTATACTTACATGTATTTATTTTAAACTAGTTTTATTTAAAAATAATATTCAATTGTGGTGGGGGGTTTAGTTCGATTGGTTTCCGGTCTCCCCCACTACTAACATGCCTAATTTATACTATACTTCTTATTGACAGAATCCAATGCGTGGGAATAATACATAGAGCATTAGTCCAATACACAATATGAGTCTCCAATTGGGAAACTCCAAAGCTATTCTATCAATTTGGATTTGAATTTGTAACATAATATTAGTATTGAGAGAATTGATGAACAAAACATTCATTGATTAGTCATTAAAATTAAAAGACAGCATTAAAAAAATTATTTATTTATAAAATTATTCGTGGATGTCTCTCCTCATGTCTTGCAGTCCTGATTTACCTGTTTCCTTATCGTGTTTGTTGTGGGGGCTTCTCTGTTCCCTTTGGGCGTGGTTATGAAAGTGATTCCATCTGATATCCTAAAACATAGAAATTGGGCGTGGTTATGTTTTAAGCAATTTTAAAAGAATAGTTGAATTCGTACACCCTCTGCACGATCGCAAACAATCAGCCAAGCATTTTTTGCGTTGTGATCCACAAGCCTGCGCAGACCCAAGGGGCCACCTTTCCTTGTGTCAATATCACACCCACGTGCACACTTTTCTGGCAGCCGTACCCTAACACTTCAAATTAAGTGAAACCTCCTCTCAAGTTCATTGCGAGTAACGGGGTAGGTACAGGCACTCTGAACTGTGCTCCAAGTTTTTGGAATGAATCTGCACCTTACACGTTCGAAATATACATCAGAGACTGCAGCGCATAAACTAGAGATAAATCATAACAAGTTCACCTCGGAAATGATGTGTCGGTGGAAAGCTACTTTCAGCCAGTACAGCGTTGTCCGTTTGTTTCCGCGAAAATATAGAATCGTTATGATATTGCTATCAGAATCGTGTTGTTTCGAGTCAAACTCATTGACCCATGTTTCATGAGTAGTGGTTCAACAAGAACCCATCTCTCATGATATGGAATGGTTCACTTAGCACTCATTGCACCACTACTCATGAAACATGGGTCAATGAGTTTGACTCGAAACAACACGGGTTGAATCCCTGATAGCAATATCATAATTTGACACGTGAGAAAAATACCTCCTACTTATAAGTAACGCTTTTGTTCCCGATTCCGCCAAATAAAGCCACATGGCCATTGAAATCAAACATGAAGAGTCTCATCCGATCAGACACATTTGTGGTCCTGTGATAAATGGCGACGCGATTATATAGAAATTCCAAATACGCCGCCCGCAGAAATATTTCATGGAAAAGTCATATACAATGAAAAGCAAACATAGTAGGAATTTTTTTCTATACTTACATGTATTTATTTTAAACTAGTTTTATTTAAAAATAATATTCAATTGAGGTGGGGTTTAGTTGATTTTCTAGTCTCCCCACTACTAACATGCCTAATTTATAATACTTCTTATTGACGAATCCAATGCGTGGGAATAGTCAACATCACACTCATTTTACACGTATTTGTAGTCAAAACATAACAATAGTCCAATATTTGTTATACTTATTGATGAGTAAATGCTTTTGACCCGAGCAATGAACGGTTGAAGTCACAAACGGGGGACCACTTACCTCTGGATTTGTCTCAAAAGGTGGACCAGTTAGTGGAGATTGACAAGGGTGTGTAATGCCCTTGCTTTGTACTTCTTTTGTTTTAGTTTGAATAAATTTTTACCTCTTTTAGTGTAACAATTTGACGTTTTCTAAAATAATATGATTATACTAGTTGTATTATTAGTATTTCTTCTTAATTTTCTTGGTCTATTTTATTGATATAGAAGTATGCGTTGTAAATAATTACAATTTAATTTAATAAAAATATATATTCTAATTTTTATTTATACATTTTGTGTTTTCATACAACATTATGATGATAATGATTGTATTGTTTTATTAGCTGTCTATATATATATATATGAACATCTTTTTCTATGTATGTAAAATAATTATAACTTAATTTAATAAAAACATATTACAATATTTTTAATTATATTTTCATTTCCTTTCACAAAATTATAACTTAATTAATTATCCAATTTTATTTTTTCTCAAAACTATGGGAGAAGATCTAGTAGTTGAGCACCTTAATTTGGCACTTCTCAAAATCCTAAGTGGAAATTTCAAAAAATTCCCAAATTTTGACATCAGCTTGCTTGGCAATGCCTCTGCTTATAACTAAGGTTTCAGGACCACATCATCAAATATGATGCCACATCAGCATACTTTTTTGTCGAGGTGTCCAAAAAGGTCCCGAAAATAGTGAGACCAATACTTATGCACTAAATTATGTTTTATGGGTGCGCTGATGTGGCATCACATGATTTGTTGCTTTTTAAATCTAAGAAATACATATTATTCAATTATTGATAGTTATCATCAACACTAACAACTTTAAAGTCGTGCAACTATTGGTTCAATATTGTTAAATTATTCGACATTAAATGAACAAATGCTATAACAACTACTGGATCCTTTCCCCTATCTTTATTCTATTTCAAATTATTTTTCTGATATATAAATATACTGTGACATATTCAAAATAATAATAATAATAATATATGATTTATCTGTGAACAATAACCCTCTGCAATTTGCAAGAGTATTATTGAAATCAGTTGGGAGTGTGGAAGCTGCTTTCCAACAGTAAACTACACATCATCGAATCAGATTTGGGGACCCTCAAGGGCCCTACGAATGGCATAGCATTTAAAATAGAATATTTTCTTTAGATGGAATCTAGTAAATTTGTCGATCAGCTATGTAATTTTACTATTAGATGTGGTCGTGACTTTGAGTTTTAAAATGTCTTGGATTTTAGTCAAAGAATGTTAGAAATTTAAAACGGACGAGTTATGTAATTACAAAGGTAATCCTCGTAATATTATTAGTTCCTCTATAGGAAGGCATATATTGGTCTTATATTTTTGTATTAATCTGTTTGGAATACATTTTTAAATGATTTTTTTTTTTTTTTAAGGATTGGTGTAAAGAATGATTGCTTTTCTTTTTAATCTTTTGTTTGAGATATGTTGATTGGTTTGTAATAATTTTGTTACTAATTTTTAAAAAATATAGAGTCAATTAAATGTTATGTAATAAAAAATTGAATTATTTTCTAATGTTTATATGTATGTACATTGTGCAGTTATTTTGTAAAATTAATGTTTTTGTTTAAGTTATTTTTTCTTAAATTTTATTATTTAAAGAAAAAAATGCAAATAGAATCATATAAATTATTTTATAATGTTTATATGCATGCATATTATACACAACTTGTTTGGCAACTAGTTCATAAAATTATTATCTTTATTAAGGTTCTCTTTCCTATTGTATGTGTCATAGTTTGTACTACCTTACTAGATCCAAATGCAAAATTTGGAAGGCTCAAATGGCATGTAGGAGGATGGATTGTAAGTAAAAGATGTCTTTTCTTTAAATTTTATAATTGTACAAATATTTATTTGTGTTTAATTTTTGTTTAAGTCCATATTGTTGGGCTCTTTGTGTGAGAAACAAAAATTCATGTCTACTTATGGTTGTTTTTTTCAGTTTTTTGTGCAATTGGTTTTGTAAACATGTAATTATCAACACCTCGTATCATCACATCCTAATACCATGTTGATTTTTTCTCATTTCATGCTAATTCCCTTTTTCATTTGCCACTACTAATTAATTAAATGATTTTTATTATTTAGTTAAGTAGGCTAATGCTCACCCACCTATTCCAAAATAAATGAATAAATATATTTTGACTTCTTCTCCACAAATAATAAATAAATTTAACTATCCACTCATATAGCATCATAAATCCTTTGTATTCCATTCTATTTTTAACCCATGCAAAAATGTTAAGAGTCACTCAAGGACTCAAACACTTAAGATCATCTGCAAAAACCTATATATCCTTCTAGAAGAGAAAAAAGAAAGATCATTAATTGGCAATAATGGATGCCAATATATTAGATCAAATGTGATCAATGATGTGAATATTCAATACTGTGCAATGTAATGCAATACAATCTACATATGAGACCTTTATTATATAGGCAAGGCGGGAAGATAAGACTACCTAAGATGATCAAAATTGTCAATCCTATATCATTTGACAACTATGCGATAAGATAAAATCATATGACAACTAACACTTCTAGAAAGATTCCTAATTCACTAAGTTAACTTAACATGTGAACATGTGTGAAAATGTCATAACTAGGAATTATCTAGATAATGTACCTTGTCCTAGCCAATTAATTAAATAAATATTCATTATTTACTTAATTAATGTATCCATTATTAGGTTACCCAAAAATCTACAACTAAATTAATTAATTAATTCCTAATTTCTAATTAATTAATGAATTAAGACTAATTAATCCCCATTATCTTTTCCTCCAATATTTAATTTGAATGTATCCCTTAATCCTTTTCTATGTAATCCTAACCATTAGAGTCATTCACATGGATCACAATCTAAATTTTTTATCATGTGACAAGTGTCCCTCTCACATGACTAACTAAGATTGTGTCTAGATTCATTGAATCTTGACACTTTGTAAAATTCAAACTACCTTTTCATCTCATCCATCCATTTTATACTACATCTCCAAATCATATTCATTCATATAAGGATGCTTCCCTAATCCATTTCTAAACCTAAACATTATCCCTCATGTGACACTTGTCACATGACTACAAATTTTGATCAAAACCCTAATCCTCAACCAATCCTAGCCATCCATCAACCAATGTATCTTGGCCCTTGATTTCCCTAATGGAAATTCTATAAAATTGGGGCCCTTTCATGCCATTTTAAAATATTTCATCTTCATACCCTTACGCTACTAAATTTTCTATCTACTTCTTCCATAGCCTACCTAATATTTTGTTATCTTAGTCTAATGCTATCCATTTGATTTATCATCCTATAAATTTTATCTTCATGCTACTGATTTATAAGCAACTACATCCCATCAATACATCAAAATATAAGATCAAGAGAGTGGGGAATAAGCATGAATCAGTAATAGCAACCACAAAACTATCTAATTCAAATTATGACTACCCTAATTCAAGAATGAAGCACAAATTAACATAGAAATCATAATAATGAAGCAATAATACCTCAATTCATATGCCATAGTTGAATCCCCTCCATTTCTCATCTCCATTTTTCTTTTCTTTTTCTCAGATAGTATGCAATGTTTTTGCAATAATATTGATGTTGATGATTGATAGCTATACATCTCAAGATAGCAAAGCTTCAAAGATTGTGGTTCTTCAAGGTGAATGATATGAGAAGCAAAATATTGAAGATTGTGGTTAACCCTGAAATGAAGATGGCTCACTTTTATTGAAACCTCAATTCAAATGAAGGATTAGGATTGAATGATGAGGTATCAAGATCAATTGATGAGATTAATTGATAAGAAAAGGGATAAGGATGGGAAGGATGGACCAAAACTCAAGAAATTAGTTGAGATTCAGGGCTTGGATGCGAAGAAATTCAAATTAAATAACGATACTAATTATTTAATTTAAACCTAAGGGAGAATGAATAATTATTTAATTATAGAAGAGGGATGAAGTGTGACATATTAAATAATTAAAATAATTATTTCATAAAAAATGGAGAAATGATAAATAATTAAATAATTAAAAATAATTATTTAATTATAGAGAAAAAAGTGATAAATAATTAAATAAATAAGAATTTATTTAATTATGGAGAGAAAAGGTTAATGAATAATTAAATAATTAAAATAATTATTTAATTATAAAGGAAAATGGAAAAAAATAATTAAGTAAATAAAATTTATTAAATTAAGGATAAAAGGATAAATTAGTGATGTAATTTAGAATAAAATTGATATTTATTTAAATTAATGAAAAGAATAATGAGATAAAATTAATTAATTAATTAATTATGAATTATTTAATTAATATAAGAAAATGACATTAGGAAATAATTAAAATTATTAAAATTATTTAATTATCCATGGAAGAAGGTGAACTCGTGATAATATGTTACTTGCAAGCTTGGCACATTTTTTAGTGTCTAAACCTTTGTTTATCTTTTTATCTTCATTTAGGCATGCTCAGTGGGACCCACATCCTTATTCTAATATTTTCTTGTTGATTTTTTATTGATATTTAGTCACAAGTATTGTCTCAACCCTTTTGACTATGATTCAATATTTCTATATTCAAAAGTGGAGCTTTTTTCTCATATTTGGGCACCTTTGTTTGATATCTAGGTAGGCCTCTATTACACATATAATTTCCCTTGTCTCACATATTAGCATCCTTGTTGCATATAGGGGTTCCTATGCTCTATGATGTTGTTTTGATCATCTATGGTTTTTAGGGTTTTGATAATTTCTTTTGTCTCATTATACATGCTTTTGTTTCTCTAATATTCCATTTGTGCAAGTGGTTTAGCCTAATTTTTGTAAAAGAATATTGTTACTATGGTCTTATAAATGTTAGTGTTATTTTTGGGGTTTTATACTAATTTGGTGTTTTTGGTTCCTTGTGGCTCTCAAAAATTCTCTACTAACTTGTGTTTGTTATTATTTTGTCCCCTTGTTTTGTAGGTTTTCAAAAGTTTATAATCAAACAACAATTTTGTGTTCTAAAATAACACTTTTGTCCTTGTTTCTTAGTTCAACACCCTTCACCTATATTTTAGTGCCTTTTTTTATTAGAATAATGCTTCGTCTTGTATTGGGGCACCTATGTTTCACTCAAGGGTGTCTAAATTCTACATCATAATACCTTTGACTATTTGATTTCTCTTTTCAAAATTTTCAATTTTATTTGGTGCTAAGCCACTTTTTGGTAAACTAACAAAGTGGTTCAACCTAATTTTCATTAGCCAAAGATCACATATCAAAACTACTAGTGGTTTGTATATTTATTGGTCTAAGCTATTATGTTTTCTCGCTAATCTAGACACTAAATTTAGTTGGGAGGATCAATGAATATTTTTTGTTATGTTTTAAGGGATGTGTGGAAGTATGCTCTCTCATTTCACTTAGAATTATCTTAGAGATCAAAAATATCACATTTCCTTGGGTGCTACCACAATAGTGGTTTACACTTTCTGGGAGATCCTGATTTTTGGTGAAATCACATATTTTTAGAAAATATATTGATTCAAGCCTTGAAAAGTTCCATTTAAAGGATTTAAATTGAATAGGGTTTGATCAAACCGCCTTAGACCAAGCCCTCTTGGATAGAACCCCACTAGTTTTAAACCATGCCTATAATAGAGTCTCCTTTACACCTATCAAAATGCTGATAAAAACCCACATTTGATTTACCTTTTGGGGGATCAAATGAATTCATTTAAAATTTATATTTTTGTAAGTATGTAGTCCTTATTATAAGCTTCCAAAAAATTATAATTTTAATTAAATTAATTTGATTATTATATTTATTTTTTATTTCTTGTGAATATAGGTTTTTCACCGAAAATCAAGCTCTTTGTTCTGCACATGTGGAAAAATAGAAGATTATAAAAAAAATGTTGAAAAATATGAGTGCACCAGATATTGGAGTCCTTGATCCAAAAATAAATAAATAAAAATTCGATACATACAAAAAAAGTTACACGTTATACGATCACACTATGTCCGAATTGAAATTGGTTTTACTTCGAAACTTGATTAAAGAAAAAGTATTCAATAAAAACCTATATAACCAAGTGGAAGCACTAGATGTCGGAGCTACAAATCTAAAGTCGAAAGAATTAGAATTTTATCCTTCATGAAAAAAAAAATTGTGTTATACGGTGAGCGTCACTTTTTGAAAATATTGTTTTATGAAAAAAAAAATTCAAGGGAGATGGAAAAAGAAGTGCAACCTAATTCCATTTTTTTTGAAAAAATAGTATTTAGAATTTGCAGAAAAAATGTGACAAAACTCTAGTTTACATCATCTTCAAATTCCTCACGGTTTAGCCGCTACAGGTGCCCAAAAGTGAAGATTTAGTTTTAAAAAATTATTTGTGTCCAGTTTGGCCAAAAAATTGTAAACCACTATTATGGGATCACCCCCTTATTTATGCTTATATTAGAACCCAATGCTTTCTAGTTTTGTGGGTATGTTATCCCCTTGCATTTTGTGTGATCTTGGGTGATAAAAAATAATTATCAAGGTATTTCCTTTTAGGAGACTTACTCGGGAATTTTATCACCTTAATGAATGACCTCAACTCTCATGCTATGAAAAAGTATAAAAACAAGGGGGTGAATGAAAAGAAGCCCCTCTTAGAAGTGGAATATTGTCAATCTAGACTAAGCCTCCAAGAAATTTATACCTTGGAGAAGTAAAGATGGAGAGTGGGTTACCCTATCTTCCTAGATATTTGGCATTATTCCCTTTTGTCTATACATTTTCCT
Source organism: Sequoia sempervirens (assembly GCA_007258455.2). Taxonomy (NCBI): domain Eukaryota; kingdom Viridiplantae; phylum Streptophyta; class Pinopsida; order Cupressales; family Cupressaceae; genus Sequoia; species Sequoia sempervirens. The sequence continues at coordinate 5,320 of VDFB02340763.1, read as the reverse complement.
TCATGCACCCTTGATGTATTTAGAGGACTCCCTATAGAACCTTGTGAAGCCTAGAATAAGACCTTTCGACAATTTCTTAGTATGGTGCAAGGAATAGTATCTTTACTAAAGTTACTCACCATGTATCTCCCTAAATAGATATAGAATCGCTTTGGAAAAGGTTAGCACTTTTGGTATTGAATCCCTATCTATTGACTCTTGAAAGATAATCTCCTTGCACTAATCTTGAGGTATTAGCCTTTAGCTGGTGGACCCACATTAAATGTACACTAACACTTGAATAATATAGGATTTTTCAATTTCATGTGTCTTCTTGTGTGAAACCAATGCATACCTATCGTCCTAATTCCTCAAGCAGTTATTGTTTTTTCTTTTCTTTCAAATCTACCTCTTTTTTAAGAAAACAAATCCTTAATCATAATCAAACCAATCATCCAATCTCTTTAGCCAAACCTATTTATCTAATCACTCATCTATCATCCTTTAAATCTTATCCCCTATCCATCCAAATCTTCTAAATCCTTCAAATATTATCTCTCATCCATTAAAATATTTCCAATTCAATCTCCTAGATAACTTAATCCTTAATCCATCTATTTACTCCAAACCTCTCCAATCCAACCTTTCCTTGATCCAAATCTAATTTCATCCTCCATCTTCATCCTTAGGTCATATTTTTGTAACCCCTAATCCATTTCTAATTTATCATCCTAATTCCCACCCTCACCCAAAAGTAATCCCAAACTTCCCTCTTCCAATCAAACCTTTACCATTTCCAACCATCTAATCTATCTTCCATCCAATATAATATATGCTAAACCCATCTCATACATGTCCACCCAATCCAACATCATGAACCCACATTCTACAAGCTAAAAAAACCAAAAATAATAGTCAAGGTCAGCTCCAATTAAATTGGTGATAATGATGAGGAAAGTCTTGTTGACGAACTTGAATATGATCCCTATGATGATAGTGAGAGTCTTTTGGATCACCTTCAAGCCATTTTTAATAGAAAACCTTCTTCAAGATTCCAATAATAATTTATTCACAATCAAATGCCTTCTACCCAAAAAATGAATAAAAAAAAAAACCATATTGTACACCTCCTCACATATCCATTGGTTCTCCTCAAACCCAACCCATATCTTTACAATCCACATCATCCCCATCCAACACTACTGATTTCATCCTCACCTAATGCTTCAAAAATGATAAAGAGTCCATGGTTAGATACCTCTTTCGTATTGTTTCAAAACTTCCATCCTCCCCACCTCCACCAAATTCCAATAGATCTCTTATTTCTCATCCTCCACCTTTCTTTGACAAGAAAAACCAAACCCCCATCCAAACTTCCCCTCAAATCCTACCCACATTCTTACAATCCACATCACCCCAATACTACAAAATTACTCCATCCCATGGTTTCATGATTCTATCCAAGGACTATTAGTAAAGGATCCTAACTCCCACCCATGAATACATTTATGCAATCCCCACATATCATGCATCCACCTCCATCTCCTTTAGATCAAGATAAAAAAACATCCCTTAAATTTCCTAAATCCTCTATTCCCTCATCTACCCAAGTAACTAAAGAGTCTATCCAACCTTCCTCCCTCATCACACCATTTCTATCAAATGAACTATTTCAATCCATTTTTCTAAAGCATGCTATCATGAATTCCACTCCATTTCAAGATTAAACCACACCTTTGTCATAAGTATGAGTAGAATTGGTGCTATCACTGATATCAACAAGCTTATGTTTTTGTTGGGATTGATGTCAATTGATGATGGTTGTGATGTGATGGCAATGTCTTGATTAGTTTCATTATGTTAACATTAGTAAGTGCTACTAATTTGAACCTCTAGTGTTGCTTTGATAAGCCTTTTGTTTATGGATGTTGTTTGGTTGAGTTTCTATGTTACAGTTGGTTTAATGGTGATGAGGAAGTACTCAAGATAATGATAATATGTCTCTAGTGTTTTGTTTCCAAGCTCTTTTGAGAAATTTTGAATAAAAGAGGAAAAAATATGTTGTATAGGTGTTGTATTTTTTCTCTACATTTCTTCTATGTTGAAGAAAATCTTGTGTAGTTTAGATATGTTAGTTAGATGTATTCAAAGGTTTTGCATCTAAAATTTCTTGGTCTAGATCATTGTGCAGAGAAATTTGTGTTCACTAGTCTATGGACAATGTTGCAGTGTTGTTGAGGAGATGGTTTTTCTCAACATTTCTCTGTAGTTTGGTTTTTCGTCTTACAATTCTAGAAGTGTGTTGATAAGGTTCATATCTACTTTTAGTTGAATTTTCTCATGGTTTGGTGCTCCACAAGTTGATTTCTTGAGTTATAGTGTATGGAAGGTTGTCTAAGTGTACTAGGTGTTACATTCTTTAGGTGAAAGTTTTTGTGAAGGAATTTGTTGTATTTTAGGGTGTTTATGGAATATTCCAGTTTTTGTTCAACTATGGTGTTTGCTCCATGAGTTGTCTTTGGATTTGAGGAAGTGTGTACTTAAACGTTAATGGTGTTTAAATAGGCTAGACTAACCTTGAGGGTTTAGACTAATTATGGATTTTCTTCAATGATTATGGAAGTGTGACATGGTGTATATGTATGATTTGGGTCCGAGATAAGATGTGATGTGGTCTAATTTCATTCATTTCTAGCACGAGAATGTTTAGTACCGACCTAATTTGAATTTTCATGGTTGAGGTTCATATCCGACCTTGGATAATGTTTTCAATGTTGAAGATGATATAAATAACTGTTGAGTTGATGTAGAATTTTGTTGTGAAGTGTGTGATTCAAATTGCAGAGTCAACGTGAAGTATGAATTTGTGAAGTGTAATGTGAACTTAATGAGTTAGACTACTAGAATCAGTGAGAAGAAGGTATCTACAATATTTAGAAAGGTTGTGAATGTGTTGGTGATGTTGTGGTGGATTTTTTTGTTGCATTGAGATGGATTTCTCATTGTAACATTATTCTTTCTTCTTTTCTATAATTTTGTAGTGAGCCTTGGAACCTCTAAAAATTGAGGTGAACAATAATTATTGTTAAGTGCTATCATACCCAATTTCAAGTTATTCCATTTAAGGATAACCCTAGAGACCTCAATGCAAAAGAGAAAGATATATTGCAACAAGCATTTCCTTGGGGCTAAAAGTAGACTAATAAAGGGGTTCCCGAGCAATTTTAGACTTGAAAAAGATAATGAAATGCAAGATGAAACTCTAAACCCTAATTGAATGCAAGGTAACACTAAATGACCTAGGAAAGTGAATGAAATGAAACAAAAAACTGTAGAAATGAAGACTTGTGCACTTGGAAATCCATAAATGGCTAGATGGAGGTTTGAAACATTGGAAAATATGATTTTAATGGTAACTAGGACTCATTCACCAAGCTAGGTGAATTAGTCCAGAAACTAGAAATCTATGCAGGAACATGAATCTACCAAATGGGTATCTAAATCTACAAAAACCTGAAACTTGACTGGAACCACCTGGACTAATTCACCAGAAGTGGTGAATTAGTCTTTTTGGGCTTTTATAAAACTTCAAAGGCTGATATTGCTCTCCTCCTTCTGCTCTATCCTTCCTGATTGTTTTTCGGATTTGAAACCCTAATTTTCAACATGTAGGTCTTCTCCAATGTTCTCCAAGGCTTGATGACAACTTTGAAAACTTTTAGCTCTTGACAGCTTTTTTCCATTCTTGCTCCTTAGGAAATATATAACCTAGACCTACAAACCACACACAAAGGAGAGGGAGATATATTATTCGGTTAGTGAATAGGGATTTTCCTTGGTCAAACCCCATTTTGGAAATCAATCCTTGAAATGAAATCAAATAGAAATTGAGAATGATGAATGAAAAAATGAAAATGTTGCAACTCACCAAACCCTAGCAATAATAGGTTGAAAATATGCTTCAAATGGATGCAATGGATGTAGATCTTGATTCTTTCTTGGAGGAGATAGATCTTGAATGAAATGCTTGCTTGAATCACAAAAACATGATGGAACTTCAAATTTTTGCTCCTTTTGTTCCATTCCTACCCTACCTTATGTCACTAGTCTTCCATGGTGTTGGAAAGCTTTCCTTGGGTTGGGGGTTTTAGCCTTATTTTCATGTAAAACCCTTGTGTTTATTTTATGCCTCGGTTGGGATCTATTCCGCTATTACTTTTTGAGGGGTTCTAAAATGACTTATGTCCTATTGTTCTGTCTAGGCTGAGTCTCTTTGTTTTAAAATGTTCTTTCCTCGGCAGGGTTTTATTTTCCTATTACTTGGTTGGCCCCACATTTCATCATTTAAAAACAACTTATGTTGTTTTTTCCATCTGCCTAGTAATGTCCCCTTGTCCTTTTAATAAATGTTTTATTTTGCAGAAGGATGAAATTCTTGCGACCATTGATCATCTGTCGTTTGATCTCAGTCATTCCTTGCCTTCCCATGATGACCCCACCACACTACTTTGGTTGATTGCGATATCATGGGCGGGTGCCATGTGTCCCATCTTGCGAGGCCAAGAGAATAAAGGAAATACTGTGGTAAATTAATCCGGCCTTAGTACATTAAAAGGCAGGTTACTAAAGTGTTCTTGAGATGCACATGTTTTAAATCAACTGATATGTTATAATCTTGACAAAAATGTTGCTCGATGGTTAATGATAAGGATGGTGACTGTGTGGAATGAACAAGATCATTGATGCTCAAGATCTAGAGTTTCCCGCCATCGCGTGATCCAAAGTTGCAAGATCTTTACTAATTGCAATATCGCGGGCGACAACCACGTGGACTTCCTTGGAAATGTATGGTATGGTGGTAATTTATTGCCATGTTGACAATTGTGTTGGATTTTTTTGAAGGCAGTCGTTTGATGGTTTGATCTAACTGAAAGATCGATGACTCGAATTTAAATATGCATCAAATATGGTTGGAGCTGTTCGTGCAGTGTGCGAGTGAGTTTTAATGACAGATGAGACACTTATTGGCATGATTTGATCGAAATAAAATGAATTCTCTTGCTTTATTTGTATCACAAAGCATTCAAGTATTTTGCGAAGCAGTTTCATAGCAGAAAGCAAAGTTGTGAATCTTTGCAACCAGAATTTGGGATTTCTACGAACAAAGTCATGAGTTAATTTCTATGTCTTTCGGTCATTCTACACTTGAATTTGGGAAAATATCTGCTATGCTTGTCATTGAGCTTGTTGATAAATGTGTTAGGGCTATAGTTTAATTATAGTTGTGAGAGATTGCGGTGTTTTATTTTGTAATTTCTTATCTCTGGTTAGTCCTAGCTAT